>VUYV01000061.1:41870-63274 GCA_008711295.1 Anarhynchus alexandrinus
AAAAAAAAAAAAAAAACAAAAAACCACCACGCAATTTTTGGTGACCCAAACCCCCTTATTTTCCAGCGCGGGTGATGCCAGCCAAGCCCCCGGCTGGAGGCTCCCCCGCACCCCGCCGCCTGCGGAGCCCCACGCCCGCACTCCGGCCCCGTCCACAACACCCACCATCCCTGCCCGCCCGCCGGACACGCTCCCACGCTCACCCACGCAACACCCCCACACCCACACAACACACACACCGCTCACCTGCACCGCCCCGCCCGGCCGCGGCGCAGCCCCACCGCCAGCCCCAGCCCCAGCCCCAGCCGCCGGGCAGCGGCCCCGGCCCCGNCTGCGCAGCATGGCCGGGCCGGTGTGGCGGCCGCCGGCCCCGCCGGCTTATATGGAGGGCGCGGTGGGCTGGGATGAGCCGCGCTCCTATGCAAAGCGGCGCCGGGGGGGGCGGCGGGGGGCTGCCCCCATCCCCGCTGGCCTGTCCCCACCGACACCCCTTCTTCCCCATTGACATCTCCCTGGACACCCGTCCTTCCATGCCAGCTCTTCTACTAACACCCACCCACACACCCACATCTTCCCCCCACAGGCACCCGCTCTTCTTCCCCACGGACCCCCACACCAACTCTTGCTCCTTCCCCATAGACACACTGACACCCACTCCTTCCCCATGGACACCCACGCTGACAACTGCTCCTTCCCCACGGACACCCAAACCAACACTCAAAAACACCTTCCCCACGGACACCCACATTGACACCTGCTCCTTCCCCAGGGACACCTCCTACTCCACGGATACCCACACCAACACCCGCTCCAGACAGTCACCCACAAGGACACTTGGTCCTTCCACCATAGACACCTCCTCCCTTACTCATGGCCAACTACACCTTCTCCTCCACAACTTTGCTGACACTCTCACCTTCCCCCATGGACACCCACATGGACACCTACAGCTCCCCACCAACACCCGCACCTTCCCCTAGTGACATCCAACCCCCCCGACACCCAAACCTTCTCCCCAGGCCTCACAGGCAAACCCACACCATCCTCCCTGGCCACACTCCTCAGGCCAGCCCACCCCTACCCGCTGCCCACGGGCACCAGTGCGAGCCCATCCTACCGCCGTGCCAAAGGGAACGTGTCTGTGTGTACCCACCCGGGTGTGTCAGAAGGGATACGTATATCTGGGATATGGGAAAAAACACATCAGGAGCTCGCACAGGCTTAGAGGTGACTGTGCTGTGGAAATTTAACTGTTCGTCTGGTTTGGGTGCCATCCCCCCGTGTGACAATCCCCCCTCGGAGCCAAGTGCAGACGCGTGGTCCGATGGAGAGCTGCAGATGGCACAGACACCTCACCCAAATGTGAGTGTGCTCAGCAAACACAGCGCTGGAGATTCTCAGCCCTGCGCACACACAAATGTTCCTGTTCAAATCTCTGCAAGCACCAAATTCGCACTGAAAATTCACTCTGGTGTATGCAAACATGGAGAAATCCCCAGACCAGAGTCTCCAGGTTAATAAACATGGAGTAAAAATCCCCCATGGCTTAATAACCCAGCATTAAATGTCTCTGCGTGCGCAGGCTAGCTGTCCGTATCCAGTAAATCCCACCTTAAATTAGGGATTCATGCCATTTCAAGTTTCTTTTCACTGCCCAAGCTGTAGAAACAGACCTCGTTATAAATAAGCACCTCTATATTTTTAAGCATTTCAAAGCAAATGGAAATCATTCATGGGAATGCATGGGCAGGATTATCCTGCTCGTGAGGAAGCACCCTGGTGATGTCTACGGGAACCTCGGGGAAGAGGATGCCCACAGGAGACAAAGGAGTGCCTCAAGTTTGCCTTTAAAACACTTTTTTTTTTTTCTCCTGTTTAGCATCCTGTCTTCCACAGCAGCTTCAAAATAAGTGGATAAATACAGCTGCTGCTTTATTGCTCCTTATCCAAACAGCCAGCCCCAATCCTGCCGCCGTGTAACTATGTGCTTAATTGAAATCACACGTTCAAAGCTGGGCAAGTGCTGAAGCCTCTCCCCCCCCCCAAAAAAAGCCACCACCAAGAAAAAAAATCTGCAGAGATTCACAGCTTCTGGCTTTGCTTGCACAGAGGTTGTGTGGCTTAAAATATGGGTGTCGTTATAGAAGTTTTTGACTTGTTTTATTAAAAGCCTGATAGATCTCTTAATTATTTTTCCTCCTTATAATAAGTCATGACTGCCACTGTAATTCCTGTGAAAGGGATGCTGGAGATGCTCCAGTTATTAAGGGAGCTGTTTTACATTGGAGTTGTTGGGATGGGCCAGCCATTGGCAGAGCAGGAGGTTACAGCAAGATGCTGCTGGTGGAAAGGATGGACAGACGGATAGATGGACAGTGAGCCGGAGGGATGGGCAACCACCAAAAGCACCGACTCACTTTTCCCTTCAGCTTCTCCTGCTTGGCCAGATTCGCTGCCTAATGACGCGTCCTGTTTCCCATTAGTAGTGTGTGCTCAGCTAATGCATTTCGGCTTGAAAGCTGGAAATTTTCACTCGCTGGTAATGACTTGGGAAATATAGCACCCAGCAGTCAGGCAGAGCGGGGGCTTGGGACACCCCCTCGCCTCCCCCTGCCCACATGAGGTTGAACCACCGTCTCCATCCCCACCCCATCTGCTCCAGTAAAGGGGGCTTTTGCAGGAGCTGGGCAGGGGAGATGAAAAGATGGACTCCCAGCCTCTTTTTTTTTTTTTTTTTGGTGATGAGAGTTTGGTGGTGGTGGTTTTTTTTAATTTTATTCCAGTTTTGTTTTTCAAGTGCGCAGAAAATGAAAAGGGGAGGGGGAGTTTCTTAGGGGGGTAAAAAAAAATAATAATCCTGACAACAAAACAACAACAAAAAAAAGCCCCCAGCCCTTTGTAAACATCCCCCCTGAGCAAAGGGAAGGGGGTGAAAAGCATTTCCTGATAACTCCATTAAAGAATGAGGCTGCATTAACATTCCAAGTACCTCGACAAGAGATGAAAGTGGGGAACTTGAGCTCAGCCTCTCCTTGCTCCAGATGTTATTATGGGCTCCCTGAAAGGTTTTTTTATTTCTTTTTTTGCAAAGAGACAAAGATGTTGCCTACTTCAAACGGGGCTAATTGATGCTAATGACTATCAGATAGAGTGGGGGCCCTTATTCCCCCCTGCAAAGGGGAAAGAGAGAGTGCATTTTACAATCCCCTCATAGAAAACGCCCCACTCTTCAAACCAGGTTGCTGCTTTGGGGATTTTTGTCTCTCTCTGGCTGCTGCTTTCTCTCCTCCTCCGCTCTCCCCCCCTTCATCTTTTCTGTCCCCCTTCTTCTGGGCACCCCGCAGCTCTCACTTGTTTGCCCATGAGAAATTTCACACCTCGCCTCCGTCGGTGGGGAGAGCCTGGCTCCATTTCCATCCCTCTCCAAGCCGCAAAACCATCCCAGCGGGCGAAAGAAGTGGCGGAAATTTCCCCAAACCCACAACAAGCACACGTGAAAACGTGATGGGGATTTTGGGCATCTGTAATCCGGGGTGTGAGTCCTTCTGCAAGTGGGAAAACATCTTCTCGACTGAGAGCATCCTTTCTATCGTATCCTATCAGGGAGAAGATGGATCCCAGGGCTCCTGTTGCTGATTAGACAGGCGTGTGCTTGCACTCATTAGGATAACTAGCCCAGCACCACCAACCTGAGGAGTCTGAAACCATAAGCTCATGCCCGTTACTCTTAAAAACCCCAAATTGGCTTAAAAATGGGGTGCTGACACCAGCTTTAGCTTTGTGTCAGATTTTTGAAGCCATTTCTCCTGTGATAACCCATAATAATAATAAATAATAATCCACAATTCGATAATAAAAAGGCAACGGGGAACATCCCCAAATCACGTGGCTCCTGGAGCTGGTGATTTTTCTGTTCCCAAGCTGAATCCCACTGAATCCCCCAGGGAGAGGGGAACAGGGCTTCATCTTCACTGCGAAAAGAGGAGCATGGGGTTTCTCCCCGGGGAATAACTGGTGTGTGTTCGTTCCCTCATCATAAAGTCTAGAAAAGAGAAATTACTCAGGCTAACAATTATTACTGTGCACGCTTTCTGTTCCAGGAGCACCCAGCAGTGCCGGGTGCTGGGGTGCTGTCCTGCCTTGGCTTTGTCACCTTCAACGAGGTGCTGGGGAGCTGCAGAGAGCTCCACAGCAAGGTGGTAGAGTCCATTGCTCTTGGCAAACCCCGTCTCTCCTGTTTGCAACAGGATCCAGCCACATGTCACTTTGCCTTCTGGGTCCTTGGCAGCTTGCAAGGTCCCATTAAAATATACAAACTGGGGTGAGGACAGGAGGACAGGCATGACACTGTCTGCGCTTTGAGGGCATTACACAGCAATGGGAGCCACAGTTGCAGGTGGCGGGAGCATGGCCAGCCCCGTACATCCCCCTGTGAGAGTCCAGCAGAGGGACAGCCCCCGGCTCCAGGGAAATGCTTCATCTGAGATGACGGTTACTTTTCAGTGGAGCACTTTCCAGTTTGACCCACTACCCAAGCGCTGGTGAAAGCACCGTGCAAGCAGCAGTGTGGAATGGACACAAGGACTTGGGAACATATGAGTTTCCTCCAAGAATGATATTCCAAACACCATACCGCAGAGGAGACAGCCCCTGTCCTCTCCGTCCCTGTCACCTTATTCCATCTCTTGCTTGGCAAAGCTCTCGGGGACCTTAGTCAACATGCTCAAGCAATGGAAGACTAAACTTTCAAAATGCAAGGCCCTTGCTTTCTGCTCAGGGGTGCAGGCAGAGGGCAGCATCCTTCTCTCCCCTCAGCCCCAGACAGCCAATACACACCCCAGCTGCCCTTCAGACACTGGCCCCGGCTGTATTGTCAGGTTAATTTGGGATAATGGCCTGCAAAGCACCTCAGCCCCACACAGGTCTCATTAGCACTTGATAATATCAAGCATCCTGAGGAATTGTGGCTCTTCCCCCTCCTCCCCAGGGCACGGAGCCCTGCACCCAGCCCGGGCAAGGTGTCCCTGGGGATGGGGACAGGACCGTTGCCGAGCTTGTGGGGCAAAGCACCTCTCCCCCCACAGCCTCAGGGCTTTCCTGTGATTCATCACCCAGGCCGATATTTCCAAGCAAGATCTGAATTAAGCCCACGTTGCAATGTGGCTCCGCAGGGCTGGCTTCTGCCCCGGCCGTTCGGTGGGGAGATGTTGTCCCCGGTCCAAGCGGGGCTGTTCCTCGGTGTCACACCCCTCGGTGTCACATCTGGCCTCGTATCTCAGCCAGTTGTGAAATGAGGGAGCGGGACCTACTGCAACCCACCACCCTCACCCTCCCCGGCTGCTGGGGGCCCGTCCGCCTGCCTGCAGTCCCTCCAAATGCCGCGTGGGTTGAGTCGATGGGTTGAGTCCACGATGGGGCTACACTTAGCTGACAGCAAGGTCTGGGTGACCCCCAAAAAATAAGCTAATACCCTCCCGGCAAGGCCTCGGAGGATGCTCCGTGGTCCTCCTGTCAAGCACAGACCTTAACAGCGTGTTCACCGGGGTTGCGATTGTGGGTATTAAGAGCATCCCGAAACCACGCATTTAAAATTAATTGGGAATTATAAACAAACTAAGCATTGAGGCAGCCCTGGTACAGTCCTGAGTGCACGATCAGCCTGCTGCTCCCTTCAATTATCTTTTTTCTCCCACATTGTTCTCCCCTAATGAGGAGGCTAATGACCAAAGGATGGTTCATAAGTGGTTCCCAGACTCTCCTTGCCCAGGGCAAACACCGTCCACAATAGGATCACAAATTGTAGGGAGAAGCCCCGGCTGATCACATCAGAAACGGTGCAGGGATTTATCTCTCTGCCTTAACAATAACAGTATGTTCTTAATCGCCACTCCAAAGGGACAGCTAGCAGGGGATCTGCCCGGCCTCATCATTAAAAGCTGGCAGCATCTTTGCTAGCGCTGCCCCTTTGTTCATCTTTCATTATTCCAATGCTCCGGCCCCGTTAATTCCTCTCCATCTTATTAAATCAATAGAGATGGAGTGGGGGAAGGATGGGGCAGAGCAAGGGTTGGATCCGGCTCGGCTCTCGGCAGGGGTGCTGAGTGGGAGCGGGATCAGACCCGGCTTGGACAAGCATAGGTCAAACACGTGTCCGAGGCTGTATTTCCCCAGCTCCTGCAGCTGGGGAAACTGAGGCACGAGAGCATCACGGCCTAAGTCCCAGGAGGAGGTTTTAGCAGAGCTGGCAGCATTTTCTCTGACTGTCAGACCTGCACGTCCCGCGAGATCCCCTTATTCATCACACACCATCAGGACTTACTTGATTTGATGATTTAATCAACTCTTTAAAATAAAACCACACCATTGCAGAGGGTGCCTGGTGCCAGAGCCTGTGGTACACCCCCAGCAGAAGCCCAGCCCAACCATGCCAGGGCAGCAGTGCCACCAGGATCAAGGAATTTTGTGCCATGAACCATTTGCAAAGGGGGAAAGGTGCAATTTTGTATTTTTTTTTTCTCTTTTTCCTAATCGTTCATCTCACCAAAATGAAGCAATCTTGTTTCTGGCAGGCCCTGCTGTGTGTGTGGCTGGGAGCAGAGCCCGGGGGGGGATTTCCTCTCAGTCTTTCCATTTTTGAGACTGGGATGGGAGCAGAAGAGCTGGTGGGGTGAGCACCAGCAGCAATTTAAGAGCCTTGTGGGAAAGTCAGAGCAGGGCTGATGGTGTTCCCTTACAGCCACCAAACCTCCCCACACAGCCCTGCATAGGATTTAGGCATGGCGCTGCTTGCTTTTGCTCCAACAGTGATTGGTGCACGGTCCTGGTCCACAGTCCCGTGTTTCTTGTTGCAGGATAAATACCTTTTAAACCCAGGATTTTTAAACACGGGGTTTTTAATCCCAGAGATTTTGGGCACTGCAGTGTTCACCCCATATGAATGATCTTCTTAATCTCCCAGTTTCCCCACTGCATTTCTGGGCAGGTCACCCCGTTTCACCCTTATTTTCATGCATCCAGGAGCTAATTCCTGCTGAGAGTTTAATGCAAAGAATCGGTGCCTTTGCTTTTTGGCTGAGCAAGGCAGCTTGGGGGAAATTCATCCCAGAAAGACTGCAAAAGATGGGATGTCATGATGCTTCCTCCCATGGCTTGTGATGTCTTTTTTTATTTCCACTGAAAATGGGCAGCACAGAGCTGGTGGAGCTGCCTGGCAGCCTCGGGAAGCTTTATTTGATGTTTCAATCGGGCATTAAAGGGGAGGGAGAAGCAGAGGGAAAATGCTCCCTGACCATTTAACAAGATTACACGATGAGATGGAGCCTAGAAACATGCATGGCCGACCCCGGCGCCCCATGTCCCGGCTTGGGTCGGGCTTTGCCTTGAACCTCCGTAGCCGGCAGGTTGGCCTCCCCGGTGCCCCAGCCTGTCCTCAGCACACGGTAATCCCATTTAGCAACACCACCACCACCACCCCACCCCCCCCAAAAAAGAGAGAACGAGGGGGCAATCAGCCGAGAAGAATGGGGCTGCCAGCTTGGGGAAGGGATGCAAAAGGTGCCTGGGAAAGCGGCTGGGTCACGGGGATTGTGGGGCTGGAGGGGTTCTGCTGTTCCAGCATCCAAACACCCCATCCTGCAAACTTCTGCCATCCCAAGTAAATGCAACTCATGCAAACAAATTGCATCCGTTGCCATGTGCTCAGCAGGAATAATCCTGGCAGGAAGGACAGCAGGGAGGGGGACATGAAGGAGCTGTATGCTACAGCTCCACTGTTATCCCTTCTCCTATCTCTCCATCCATCTCCCATCCCATTTACCCAGCCACCCATTTGCACCTATTTGCCAGCACCTTGTGTTCATCCCCAATCATCCATCCGTCCATCCATCCGTCCAACCATCCATCCACCCACATGCAGACCAAGCTGTTCCTCTGGGCAAATAGTCCACCCTAATACATCTGCCCACCCATCTCACAACCTACCTGTCCTCCTACAAGCCGCCTACTTATCTACAGAGGAGATATTTGCTGGGGAGGGCTCAGCACTGCATCTTTAGCAGATAACCTTTATCCTCTTAATAAGGCTGCTTAATTCTCACTTCCTTATAATTATCTGCTACTGAAAGCCACCTCGTTCTTTGCAGACAGGTGAAAAAAAGAGTGTCTTTAAGAAAGCAATGTGATACGTAGGATTGGGAAGGGACTAGTGGGGTTTTGGGGATTTGTGTGGGGTTTAGGTAAGGACACGCAGCCAAAATGCTTTTATTCTGCACAGGCTTTCCTGGTGGACAAGAGGAGCCAAGGCTCTGCCCCAGGTGGGTTGATCCAGCCCAAGACCTTGCCAAGCTCTTGCAGCATCTCCCTCCATTATTTTCCAAGGTGCCAAATCACTGTGCCCAGGCTTGATCCCAATCCGTGTGGCCCAGTTGAGCTGCCAGGAGTTGGGCTGAGCTGAAAGACCGGCTTCCTGGACTGGGGAGGGAGATGTCTCCGATGGGGGGAAGAAAACTGCATTTCCACCCCCTTTCCAGGATGCCAGAGCTGGCAGAGTCTTGGCAAGGCATAAAATGATGCCGTTGAATCCAACTTTTCTTAAAAGCATCAACTCTGTCCCATTATCAGGGTTGGACCTGGGGTTTGGCTCTTCTTGTCCCCACTCGAGCAGTAATTGGTTGCTTTGTCCTGCAGGTATAGTCCCTTCCCCACCCTAAGGAACTTGCAAACAGGTTAATCACTGGGTGAGAGGAAGAAAGGGGACAGCCTTCCCCGGCACCCAGCTGTCTCCTGGCAGGTAGGAAAGGGGACACAGGCATCCTGAACCCCAGGCACCCCCAGGGACAGGCCACCCCCTCAAGGATTATCCCACCCACCATGAGAAAAGCCTTCCGGTCAAAGCCCAAAGTGCCAGAGGGATGGACGTGGTTTAATTCATCTCATATAAAATCCACTTTCTGAAAAACTCAGTCAAGGCCAGCAGTTTTAGTAAAAGTCATTTCCCTGGTCGGACACTGCCCGCAGAGAGGTGAGAGCTGGGCAGACCCTGCAGGAGCATCCCCTGGAGCGGGGACGGGTCGTCCCCCGCTGCCAGCCCTGGAGGAGCCTGGCACCACCAAAAGGTCCAATCCTGCCCAAGGCTGAGCGCTGCCAGCTCCCAGGGGGATTAAAGGTGTCCTGAGAATAACTTAACTCTTGCAATCAGCTTGGCCCCCGACTGGGCGATATTAAAACATCCCCTGTAAGCCCTGTTGTCTCGGGGATGATTGCAATAAACCCACTGGCAGGCGAGATTAGCGGGTTAAACCCACCGGCGCAGCCTGGGCTCGCGGCAGACATGTGAAGACATTAGCACAGTTTGGGCTCTTTGAGACTTGCCGGCTAATCCTGGCTCTGAAAACAGCCAGAACAAAGGGCAGCTTCCGTCACATCGTCCTTCTCCTGGCACCATCCCCTTCTCCTTGAATCATGCCCCTCTGTTGGCATCATTCCCTTCTCCTGGAATTGTCCCCCTCTCCTGGCATCATTCCCCCTCTCCTTGCACTGTCCCCTTCTCGCACTGCCCCCCCCTCCACGCACCAGCCCCTTCTGGCATCACTCCCTCTCCTGGCACCACCTCCTTCTTCTTGCATTGTCCCCCTCTCCTTGCACCATCCCCTTCTTAATTGTCCCCCCTCTCCTTGCATTTTCCCTGGTTCTCTTTGCCTCATCCCCTCTCCCCCTCTCCTTGCATCAGTTTTCACACCTGCTCAAGTAAACCCTCCACCTGGGTCCCATCTTCCTCCAGACCCAAGCCCAGGGCGGTCACCAAGAAAATAAGGTTGGCCAGAGCCCGTGCTGCCCAGGCAAGCACCCAGATGTCCCCGTTGCTGCTGTTATCTAGGAGGTCCAGGGCCGTTGGTGCTCACTTGCTTTGCATCCTTGTAAAGAGCTCCCCAGCTCCCCACAGAGTCCACCCTTGTCTCATCCCCAGGCCAGTGTCTGTCACACCTGCTGGATTTGAAACCTCTACATCTGCTTAAGCAGGGCCAAGCAATTAAAACCTGGCTAATCCTGGCCCAGCTGAGGTGTCACCCCAGTTGCCCAGCTCGCAAAGCCGCCACCGGCTCTGCTCTCCATGTGTTTTCCCTACTTTTGTGGCTCCAAAATTCTGGGAGAGCAGGATGTCATCACTGGGTTGGAATGTGTGAGCTGTGGGCAGAGCAGTGTGTTATGGTGATGCTGCTGGCAGGAAGGGAAGATGGAGACGGATGGACAATAAGATGGAGGTATTCTACAACAGCCTGGGCTCTGTGAAGGTCCTGAGCTATTTTAGAGCACAAGGAGGTATCTGAGCACCCAGTGCCTTTGGGATGAGCCGGGCTATGGGGCTGATTGTGGGTGGAGTGTGCAGGTGACCCCTACACCCCACAGTCCTCCAGGGCTTGCTCCCATGAACAAACCCCCATTGAACCCTTGCTGCCACTGCAGGTGCGTGTTCCTCCTCCTCCTCCTCCTGCAAAGATGAGCCCAAGAGTTGCATAAATAATTTATTTTCGCACTGCAAAAATAATTGATGCCCTGTATATATTAGATACACTTATTGCCAGCTATGATACATTCATATAATACACATGGAAAAGCAGCCTGAAGGGGTGATTCAGCAGCTCTTTGCCACAGTCTGTGCAGGTGCTGTCCCTGAGTCTGGGGAGGAGGCTCTGTCCTCCTGGCCATCCCCTGGCTCCGCTGGGAAGTCCTTGTCCTCCTCGCTATGGTGGCTCTGCGAGTCAGGGCTCCTCTGTGGGGTGGCCAAACCCATTTTGGCCAGTTTGGCTTGTTGCTGTTCCAGGCTTTGTTTCCTCCACTTGATCCTCCGGTTTTGGAACCAGACTTTCACCTTAGGAAGAGGTAAAACTTGGCTTTCAAACCTAGTTTCTCCATGGACCGTGGGGTCACGATCTGCTGAACTGCCATGGCTCAGGCAGTGCCACGACACTCCACAAACCCTTAGGTGCCCACAGCCTCAAACATCCCCTGGCTGGCCAGGACAGAGGTCCCCTTCCACACTCGGTCCCTACCAAGATGGAAAACTGTCCCCTGCAACCCAGGAGCTGAGCCTGCATTGATGAGCTGGGACCTGACAGTGGTGGAGTAGGTCTACCCTTCAGATGGACATAAGTTCAACCCCTCCACGTGGCCCTAGGACAGCACTTTGCCACTCAGTTTCCCGATCTGTGATCCTCCACCCTTTTCATGTAAACCATCTGCAATTACTACCCCACACGGCTCCTCCCTGAGGCTGAGGGATGTGGCCCAGGTCCCACCCATTGGGACACAAGTTTGGGGAGCCTCCCTGGACCTGCTGGTGGGGGCTGGTGGAGATGGAGTATGGTGGGCCTTACCTGCTCTTCAGTGAGGTGCAGGGAGGAGGCAAGCAGGCACCTCTCCGTGCCCACCATATACTGCTGCCGTGCAAACTCCTTCTCCAGCCGGGCCAGCTGGTCACTGGTGAAGATGGTCCGGACTCGCTTGGCTTTGGCAGTCTTGGCTTTGAGGATGGGGAAGCAGCACTTGGAGATCAGAAAGCCTGGAGGGGAGAGAAAGAGGGGAGGTCAGGGTGGAGAAAAGCCCTTGGACGGGTCCCCTTTAGAGTGGGGTCACTCCTTGGAAGGTCCTTTCTTGGAGAGGCAGAAAAGATCTTCCCATTTGGAGGTGTCCCCCTTGGAGAGGCAGACAGGGTCTCTTTGGAGGGAGTCCCCTATTTGAAGAGGTGGGAGAGGGTCCTCCATTTAGAGGACCTCTCCTGGGAGAGGTAAATACAGGTCCTTCTTGTAGAGAATCCCTTTGGAGGAGGGCCCCGTGAAGAAGTAGAAGGAGCTCCCCCATTTGGAGATGACCCCTGAGAGAGGCCAGAGGGTCCCATTTGGAGGGGCAGAAAAGGATCCTTATTGGAGATAACCCCTTGGGAGGAAGCAGAGGAGGTCCCCCATTTGGAGACATCTGAATGGGAGATGTGGACAGGGGTTGTCCGCCTGGAAAAGGTCCCCTTGGGAGACAGGTCCCCTCTTTGCAGAGGTGGCCAAGGGCCCCCCTTGGAGAGATGAAAGGAGGACCCAATTAGGAGATGTCCCCATGGGAGAGATGGACAGGGGTCTCCCTAGAAGAAGTCCCCTTGAGAGGCATCCCCCAGGAGAGATATCCAAGGGTCCCCCCTCGAACAGATGGAAAGAGGTCCCCATTTGGAGGTGTCTTCATGGGAGAGGTGGACAAGGGTCCCCCTGGGAAAGGTCCCTTTGAGAGGGGTCGCCCAGGAGAAGTGGGCAGGGGTCCCCCCTTCGAGAGGTGGAAGGAGGCCCCTATTTGCAGATATCGCCGTAGGAGAGGTGGACAGGTCGCCCCTAGAAGAGGTACCCTTGAGCGGGTTCCCCCATCTGGAGATCTGGCGAAAGGTTCCCCCCTTGGAGTGATGGAAAGAAATTCCCCGTTTGGAGATGTTCCCATGGGAGAGGTGGATGTGGGTCCCCCTGGAAAAGGTCTCCTTGAGAGGAATCCCACCCTTGGGGAGATAGAAGGAGGTCCCCATCTGGGGTGGTCCCCACGGGAGAGGCGGAGGGGTGTCCCGGTGCGGGGTGTCCGGGGGGTGACGGTACCTGTTGCCCCCAACCGGGTGGCCCAGGCGGGGGGAACCCCGCAGCAGGCGGTGCAGAGCTGTCGGGGGGCGGCGGCCGGCGGCAGCGGCGACAGCAGGACCCGGGCGGGGGGGGGGCCGGGAACCGGGNGGGGCGGAGGGGCGGGGGTCTTGTTATCCCCTCCGTGTCCCCTCCGTATGCCCCTGCCCTCGATGGGGATGTGTCCTCCCATGTCCCACTGCCCTCTACTGGGGTGTCCCCCCTCCTTCCCCCATGTGTCCCTGCCCTCGATCGGGGTGTGTGTCCCCCCCTTCCCCCTCCTCCTGGAGTGGAGACTCCCCATGTCCTCCCCGAGGGTGACTTTGGCCCTGAAATACTCAGACAGGAGGATCCAGGGACCGAGGGGACACCACAGGACAGCCAGTGTCACCCCAAGGCCACCAAAGCTCCCGGGGGGGTCCTTCTTGAGTCCATCTTGGCCCACCATGCTGGAATGCACCCCACTGCACTGCTGCTTTTTGAGGGGCACAGCTGTACCCTGGGCCAGCAAGGTGAACAGACAAGACCAGGGATGCTCTGAGAGCCAGTGGCAGAGGTGGGGGGGGCTGTCCTTGCACCCCCCCAGCTCGCCCCTTTCGGCTGATGGGATTCAGATGGTCATTAGGGTTTGAGATTCTTAAAATCGCGCAGCTTTTCCTAATGAGCTGGGAAAAGTCACACCTCAGGCCCGGCGCTGCGGGGGAGCAAGCCCCGGTCAAAGGACTCTGCTGGGGCTCGGGGGTTTATTGGGGAGGAAATGGGGCGCAGGGGAGTCGGGGGACTGGGGTCCACATCTGCACAGCAGCAGCCCCCCTTGCTCGGCTTTCACGAGGTCCCTGGGACCCAGCACACGCGTGTGCAGTCCCCCAAGCTGGGAAAAAAAACCACTAGGATTGCTCCGGCACTGAGAAAGTCATTATGGGGCTCTGCCCCAGCAGTGAGCATCCTCTGCTCCACAGCTGCATGGCCACCTTGGGGATGGGGACGAGGAGCCTCCTAGCTCCATGGTACCGCGGCACATCTGAGCCCGGTACAAGCAGACGAAGGCTTCCAGGGGTGTCTTTATGTTAAAAAGCCATAAAAAGCCCATGGTGGGCACCGTAACAGCAGCGATGCCATGCTCCCCAGCTCGTCACCGGGGCATCGCTCTGTGGCCACTGCTGTGGGGGCAAATAAAGGCCCTGGGGGGCACAGAGATGAAAGGGCAGCAGATTTGGTGTTATTAGGTCTTAATTACAGTCTTGAAAAGGCCAAGATAAAAAAGCAGGAGGCTCCCACCACGGCTAGGTGGGCTGGAGTGTGTTTGGTTAGGAGGTGCTTTCCCTTTTTTTATTCCCTTTTTCCTCTCTCTCTGTTTGATGGAACTCAGCAAACACCCTCTCTGGCACCTCCTATGCCCCACGCAGCGGGGTGGCCCCAGGATCAGGGGGTGCCCAGCACCCCTGTGCTGGATGGGATGCCAGTGGCATCCATGGGGTTGGGATCCAGGTAATATGGGGCCAAAATGGGGATACTGGTACCCAGTGGTTCTTTGTGACAGCCAGGTAGGGAAATCCTGTCCTGGAGAGATGGGGGGTGAGGGGCTTAATAATTTGGGGGGGTGATGTTGTGCCAGTAAGGAGCACGGGAGGGCTGGAATTGGGGGGTCACTGCCCACAAGCTGAGCATCTCCTTTCGCCAGGTCCAGATCCAGAACAGAGATGTGAACCCAGGGATGGCTCCTGCCTAATTTTGAGGCACAAATGCCCCAAGGGTCCGGTTCCTGAGCTAATTAATAACAATGCTGCTCATTAGCTGTCGGCTTGGCTGTCTGGGCAGGGTGTGGATTGTCTGTCTGCAGAGGAGTGGGGCTTCCAGGGTCACCCCCTTGTCCCAGGAAAGCCTCAGGGGTCACCCTGGACACCGTCCTTCCCCTCTTGGTCTTGTGTCCATCCTCTGTCCTGCAGCATCCCACTGTTTGGCCATTGTCCGTCCGTCCATCCCAGCTCTCGGAGCACTTTGCCCACAAAAGCCCTCTGCATCCAATTGCCAGTACACTGTGCCAGTTGTGTGCTGGGGGCTGGGGTGGGGGCTACAGACATGCACAGTTTGCAAGGAAAAAGAGTATTTTCTACCAATTCAACTGAAATTATTGAAAAAAAAGCTAAGTGGTTGGACACCCGCTGCCATCAAGTGGCTGAGGAGGACCCTTGGTGTCATGTCCTGTTCCATCACGGCCCCTCCCGATCATTTTGTCTGAATCCCAGATCTCCATTCCAATTAAATGCACTCTTCCTTTGGTGTTATTAAAGGTCTTGCCACCCGGATTTGGGACGCAGAGCGAAGCCCTCCCTTAAGCATCATAAGGAATGCAGCTCTGCTTCTTCTCTCGACAGTCTTGACCTGGCTCTAGGGAGGTTTTCTCAAGCAGGACTCATACATGCACAGGTCACTGCCACCACTGGTGGCTATTTGTGGGTGCAAAGGCAGAAGAAAAATACAGAAAATTACCTTTTTTTAAACCCTGCGAGTGGTTGACTCGGGGAACTCCTTGCCCAGGAGCTCTTGGAGTTTCAGAGCTTCAACAGAGGAGTTTCTGCAAATAATAACACCTGCAGCTGTATGATATGGGCTAAAATACACTGTGCCCCAAACTGAGTGAGTCCTGCAGCAGAGCTGGGTGTCTCGGGGCTGGGACGGGTCCCCCCAGGTCTGGGGTGTGTTCCCCCTCCAGCAGACAAGAGGGATATAAAATTGAAGCAGGAGGTATATGTCTTCCTTAAAAGTTTTGCACCTTACCATGCACCTGAAGGAAAACTGTGTTTTGTTTTTTTTTCCCTAATCTTCCTTAGTTTGTGTTTCATGGCTTTTTAGAGCCATGGCTCTAAACCAGTTAGTGAGTATGCCCAGTAGTAGGCATCACAGGTAGTGAGTATCCCAGTTAACGGGGATCCCAGTCAGCAGGGTCCCAGTTTACAGGCATCCCAGTTAGCACAATTCCAGTCAGCAGGATGGCAGTTAAAGAGGGTCCCCGTTACCAAACATCCCAATTAGCAGGCTGCTAATTAAGTGGGGATGCCAGTCGGTGTAGATTCTGATTAGTGCATCGCTAATCATCAGAGATCCCGGTTATCGGGGATCCCAGTTAGCAAGCATCCCAGTTAGCGGGCTCCCGGTTAATGAGGATCCCAGATGGGAGGTACCCCAGCGGGCAGGGTCCTGGTGGGGGTCCCAGTGGGGGGATCCCAGTGGGGTCCCGGCGAGCTGCCTCCGGCCGGGCCGTTCCCCCGCTGACCGCCAGAGGCCACTGCCCGACCGCGCTGAGCCCCGGCGGCTGCGGCGGCGGCACCGGCTGGGACAGCGGGAGGGGAGACACCGGGCTGGGGGACACCAGGGGGGGGACACCCTGGAATGGGACACTCCAGGCTGGAACACACAGGACTGCAACACCAGGGCTGGGACACACCAGGCTGGGACACACTGCAAGACGACACACCGGGAATGGAACACACCAGGGCTGGGATACACTGGGGTGGGACACACTGGGATGGAACACAAAGGAATGGGACACACCAGGATGGGACATCCTGAGTCTGGGACACATTGGGGCTGGGAGACATTGGGGCTGGCACACTGCAGGGCGAGGAGGTTTCTGCCAAAACACTGCATGGATTAAGGAGCTCCAAGTGGAGGGTGACAACCTGTCTTCTCTTCACACATGGGTGCCACCACTGGCCATGCAAGCTCTAGCTGAACTTTCGGGTGGTACAGAGATGATGAGGACCACCTCCAGGAGAAAGCCAAGTGCAGTCCCACCATGCGTGCAAGCAAGCCAAGGGCAGACCAAGGACAGCATCGCTGCCCTGCTGTGCCCCAGGCCATGGGTGTTTCTAGGGGATGAAATCTGCCCGGGACCTCAATCCAAGTTGCATGACTTCAGCTAAGCCACATGAACCCTGCAGGGGATGGCTCTATCTGCAGCATCCCACTTGTTGGCTGACACCACAGCAAGCTGGCCAAATTCAGCCCATCACTACCTGGGAGAACACATGTGGGCTGCAACCAGCCTCAAAAACCCATTAATCAGCCCTAAAAAGGCACATCCCTGGGCAGAACCGTAAGGCCGTGCCTGTCCCCACCATCCCATGGGGCAGCATCAACCAGGGGCTACAGGAAGGTTGAGGTTTGTGCTTCTCCACGTGCTGGTTATGGGGCAGCAGTGCCAAACATGCCCCACGACAGCATCGTTCCTGTGATTTCCCCCAGGCTGCAACCCCGTGCAGGGGGTTTGCAGCATCCCCAGGACCACCAGCATCTCTGCAGGTCCACCCTTTTGCATTACCATTTGCCCCCAAAATCTGGGAGTGAGTCAAAACCCCCATCCATCTGCCCAGCCGGGAAAGTCAAAAGCAGTGTCATTGCCAAATACAGAGGCACCTGCAGAATTGATGGCGGCGGATTTCCACCCTTATTTGTCAACAAGCTTCGCTGGCCTCCCCCCCAACCCCGCAAAGCCCCGTTAATCTCCGATACAATTGCAGTTTGCTGTGCAAACAGCTTGGGGGGGGTGGGCAGTGTGGGGTTTGCATGAGAAATGTGTCATTTGGGGGCGGCTGGCAGCCTTGTGGGTAAGCCAGCGAGTGAATCGCGGCATCGCTAACGCCGGATTGAAATGATTTCGAAGCAATTGCCCTTCAATAACCCTAATCCTCGGCCGTGAATGGGGGTTTTTAACTCCTGGCCATTATTCCCACCTTATTATCTATTGATTGACTTTTAGAAAGGGTAATAACGTAAATGGATTGATGCTCTGAATCCCGACCGGAGATCAAATGGAGCCGATGGTTGTTTTTCCATGTGGAATCCAGCGCATAAAGCCCAGAGCTTTGATTTTGGCCCCCAAAGCGGAGATGGGGGCGAAGGGGTGATGGGGGGCAAGGAGATGGGGAGAGGGGAGGGGGGAACAACAGACGGGGAGCGGCAGCCTCTGTCCCTCCCCGCTCCACCAAACAATCAGAATAAAAGCAAATTATTTCTCCTATTTTCCTTCCCAAGATGAACGATAAACTGTCCATCCCCGAAAAGAAACTGATAACGCCTCTAATTTTACTGGAAGGCCTAAAAATGCCATTTCTACGCAAAACAGGGCGCCGCTTTCCTCCCCGGCCAGCCTTTGATAAATGTTGGGTTTTTTCTTTTTCTTTTTTTTTCCTTTTTCCCTTTCAGTTCACAAGGGGAAATGCCCCCGGAGCTACAAACAACGCACAATAAAGCAAAATAATATTTTAGTCAAAATAGGCAGACGGCGCTCGCAGCCAACTTTCAAATTAGCATTTTGAGGGCAAATATGCAGACAATTTGAGATAATGAGGCCTGATTATTCAATCCAATGAATGTTAAATAGGCAGCGAGGGCGCCCGCGTCTTATCTCCCCCGCTTTCGATTTATTTTAGTTTAGTTTAGTTTTAATCGTTTCCCATTTGAACTCTTTATTTGTCTTGGCTCCAGCCCCCTCTCTCCCCCCTTCTCTTCCCGGGCATCCCTGCACTGCCAGCCGGGATTCTGCAGCAGGAAATCACCGGCACGGACTCGCCATCCCCTTTGCAACCCATTTACAGGGAGCATTTTGCAGCTTGTCCCTCAAAAATGAGAGCCCGGGGAGGTTTGGGTGCTGCTATCAGACCCGGTCCATGTGTCGGTCCCCCAAACTGGGGGAAGTTTGGGTGGTGTTTTGATGGCGGTGTGAATATTTGCAGGGATGTGCACCATCGGCACGGAAGTTTGGGGTGATGCATCCCCAACTCCGACTCATCCTTCATCCATTCCTTTTAATCCCAGGGCTGTTTGTGCAGGCGGTGGTGCAGTTGCTCCCACCCTGGGTCTCAGCACCCATCGTAAAACGAACGCAAACAGCTAACGAGCCCTGGAGGAGATGATCCCAGCACCCGCTAACACCTCAAAGCAAAGCCCAGCTCAGCATCCCACCCGCCTCAGCATCCCATCGTGCAGCTCCCGCGACCTTCCAGCAGCGTTTTGCTTCGTTTTCGTGGAAATGCAATTTTTTTTTTTGCAGTCCCAATGAGGTGTATTTCCCATCCCCGGGGAGGGAAAGGTCAGCTCCAGCCTGGGGACCTCCCGGGGGTGAGCAGCACCAAACGCTGCCGGGGCCACCCCAATGGAGAGCAGCATTTTGCACCAAAAGTGGGAGAAAAAAAAACCCAAATCATGTAACTGGCATTGTTTTCCAGCTCCTCGTCAGCAAGGCAGCCGGGTTAGGTGAGACCCTCATCAAGGATGCTGTTGCAACGATATTTAGGAGCAGGCTGGGGGAGATGCACAGCTGCCATGGAGGAGGAAGTGAAAACTGAGGAAAAATTAAAGTTAAAGCAAAAATTGAAGTCAAAGTAAAATTTAACCCAGCCCAGGCTCGCCGAGGACGGTGCGAAGGGCGCCCGTAAGGCAGTGACATGTCCGTTGTGCTGCTGCTAACCTGTTTTCCCTGTGATTCAAGAGAAGAATAAAAAAAAATAAATCCTTGATTTCAGAGGTAATTAAAAAACCTCTTTATGCCTCAAATGCAAAGGTGGAGGTAAAATCAAAGAGATGCATAAATAAGAGTGGGAAGCAGAGCGGGGCAGGGAAACTGAAGGGAGATGGAAAAAAAACCCCAATTACGGGGGCAAGGATGGAAAGCAGCGGAGAGGAGGAGATACAGCAAGAGGAGAGATAATCAGAAAGCAAAAAAAAAAAAGGGGGAAAACAATCAAAAGAAGGCAAAATAAAAAGCAGAGGCGGAGGAGGGATAAGAGGCGGACGGCAGAGCAGGGCCGGGCACCGGACTGGAGGGATAATTGGATTTCGGTTCATCTCAGGGGCGATAAGAAATTCCCTGTGTAGTTTTTTTTCCCCTATTTGCAGCATATTTTAATGCAGGATTTGAATACAGCCGGTCCCGCTGGAAAAAATATGGGTTGCTGAGGTGTTCCCCCCCCATTTCCCCGAGTTTATGCACTCGCTTGGAAGCTTTTTGGGGCAGAATGTGGCTATTCCTGCACTCAGCGGCGTTGGTCTCGTTAGCAGCTGTTTGGGGCGAGCAGGTGTGGGTGCGAAAAGCCAAAAGCAAGGAAAGGGGACACAGCAACCCCAAAAGGGATGCAGCAACCCCAAAAGGGACACAGCAATCCCAAAGGGGACGTGGCAATCCCAAAGGGGACACAGCAACCCTAAAAAGGACACAGCAACCCCCAGAGGGGATGTAGCAAATCCCGAAGGGGATGTAGAAACCCCAAAGGGGCCATAGCAACCCCAAAGGGCACGTTGCATCTCCAAGAGGGACACAGCAACCCCAAAAGGGGACATAACAAATCCCAAAGGGGCCGTAGAAACCCCCAAGGGGCCATAGCAACCTCAAAGGGGATGTTGCACCTCCAAGGGGGACACAGCAACCCCAAAGGGGAAGCAGCAAATCCCAGAGGGAACGTAGCAATCCCAAAGGGACTGTTTACACCCATGCAATGCCCCGCGACCCCGTCGGGGCACCCTGTGTCCCCGCGGCCGAGCGGAACGGACAGCCCCAGCCCGCGGGGAGGGGACACGAAGCAGAAGGAGCCAAAAAGAAAAAAATAAAAAAACCTGCCACCGGTTCGATGCCGGAGATGGGAGCGATAGAGCAGAGCGGCCCAGCCCCGTCCTATGAACCGAGGTGGCCCCGAACGCCCCTTATCTTGATGACATCAAAGCCCTGAGGGCCCAGACTGCCCCGTCATCGCCCAGCCGTGAGTGCCCAAAATGCCGGTACTGAGCACTACTGCACCCCGGCACGGTGTTTCGGCGTGACCTTGCTTGAGGGGCCTGGGGGAACGTGGGGTTTGGTGGTGCAATCGAGTTATTAGGGTCAGCGGAGAGGTTTTTAATTGCTTATTAGGACTGGGGGCCTCCGGTCGAGGGACGCTGCTGTGTCGCCTCCCCCCCCTGCCCCTTACCGCCCGGCCGCTGCGTGGGAAACGCCGCTGCGTATTTGAAGCGCATGGCTCCGTGCCACCGTCGTTCCCGGGAAAATCATCCCGGGCCAGGGCGGGGAGACACGGGACACCGGGAATCTGCTGCCGGATGGCACGTGGTCACGGGCAGAGCAGCCTGCGGACGGCACACGGGGGGACCTCCTGGGGCGCAGGGGGTTGCTCCAGCAGCAAACGGCGTGCGTGCACGCGTGTGCGTCCTCGTGTGCGGGCACACGCGCATGCTTGCACACGCACGGACACTCACGCGCGCTCTCGCACACGCACGGACACTCACGCACGCGCTTGCACATACACGGACACTCACGCACGCGCTTGCAGGTGCAGGGACACACGTGCTGCCGCTGGCACACGCGTGCACACGCGTGCTCATCCACGCACGCGGCGTGCGCTCGCCCACCGTGGGACAGGGCGGCCCCAAAAAGAGCGGCTGGGAAACGCTGGGGACAGCAGCGCCCGGAGGGGGCCGGGGCGGGTGCGGCGGGTGTCGGGGTACACACACCGGCCCTGTGTGTGTCCCCCCTTCTTCCCGGCTCGCCCGGGCGCGCGGGGGGGGGACATATCGCGACACGCTGGGTGGCTTTGCGGTGGCTCAGCCTGCTTGCCGTGTCCAAGCCCACACCACCGCCGTCTCCGGCCCGGTGCGGGAACGGACCGCTACGCAGCCCCGGTGTGCGCCCAGCCCGGTGCACCCTGCGGTGTGTGCTCTACCCTGCAGTGCCGCTGCACGCCCGGCCCCGCGTCCCCGGGGCTCTCCCCCCCCCTCCCC
>VUYV01000061.1:63362-230791 GCA_008711295.1 Anarhynchus alexandrinus
CCCGGCTGCGGCAGCGGCGGCGGTGGTCGGCGGCGCGGGGCCCGGCCCGCCTCGGTTCTGTCCGGTTGTGTCCGGCCCAGCCCGGCCCGGCCCGGCGCCTCCTCAGCGTCCCGCCATGGCGCTGCTGCGGGCGGCCGCGCTTCCTGCTGAGGGGTCTCCGGCCTGGCTGCCCACCCACGTCCAGGTGACGGTGGTGCGGGCCCGCGGGCTGCGGTGCAAGGGCGGCGGCGGCGGCAAGCCGGGCACCAGCGACGCCTACACCATCATCCAGCTGGGCCGCGAGAAGTACAGCACCTCGGTGGCCGAGAAGAGCACCGGCAACCCCGAATGGCGGGAGGAGTGCGCCTTCGAGCTGCCCCCCGAGCTGGCCACCCCGGCGGGCCTGGCCCGCGGCGGCCTGGTGCTCACCGTTATGCACCGGGCCCTGGTGGGCATGGACCGCTTCCTGGGCCAGGCCTTGGTGCCCCTGGAGCCCGCCCTGCAGCAGGGCCGCGCGCCGGATGAGCGGTGAGTGGGTCCCGCCGGGCATCGCCCCACACCCGTGGGGGCAGAGTAGGGGAGGCCTCTGGGATGGGTGTCACGGGGTTCCTGCGTGCCCCAGGATGGGTGTCATGGGTCTGTGTGAGCCCCAGGAAGGGCGTCGCCATGGATGGGGTGTCATGGGGTCCATGCGTGCCCTAGGAAGGGCGTTGTGGGAGGTGGGGTGTGGTGGGGTCCCAAGAAGGGTGTTGCTAGGGACAGGGGATCACGGGGTCTGTGAATGTCCCAGGAAGGGCACTGCAGGATGTAATGTGTGATAGAGTCCATGGACACCCTAGGGAGGGTGTCATGGAGACCTGGCGTGCCCCAGGAAGGGCTTTGCAGGAGGTCATCCACCATCACAGTGGCCATGCATGCTCCAAGAAGGGTGTCACAGGGGACAGGACATTGTAGGGTTCGTGGGTGCTCTGGGAGGGGTGTGACAGAGGATGGGGTGGCACAGTGTCCATGTATGACCCAGGAAGGGCATTGCAGGATACATGGTATCACAGGGCCCATGGATGCTCCAGGAAGGGCATCAGGGAGTGTAGGATGTCACGTGTGCTCCAGGAAGGGTGTTGTGGAGGATGGGGTGGCACAGGGTCCCTCCATCCCCCCAGGAAGGGAGTCATGTGGGACAAGGCATCACAGGATCCTTTCTCCCCCTGGGAAGGGGGTCCTGGGGGACAGGATGCCGGGAGGTCCCTCCGCATCTTGGGAAGGTTCCCTCGGGGTCTGTCACTCCTGGGAAGCAGTGGCACAGATGCCCACGGTGGTTTGTCCTTTCAATGGCTGCGGTGGCTTTGCAGCCCCCACCAGCTCGATGGGGCTGTCGGTGTGACCTGGTTTGTTGCGGTGCTGCTGCAGGAGGGTCCCTCTGTTCGGGGGACCAAACACCAGCCCTGTGTTGGCTCCAGCATAAAACCCTGTGTGTGGGGGGATTTGCTGTTCTTCCTCCTTCCCCCAGAAGAGTTTAAAACAATAATAATGTTTTCTAGCCTTTGCCAGGCAGAGAAATGCATGCAGAGCTGGCTGGGCTGCTGCGAGCCTCTGGGAGCTTCCTTGCCGCTCACTGGCTCCCAGGACCCCAGGAATTCTGTTGGCTTGCTGCCTGAAGCTTCAGGCTTGGAGAGGAGCCTCCCTCGCCCTCCTACCGAGGGCACGGCTGGGGAAGTGGCGGAGGGAGCGCTGGGGCTTGGCAGACAGCACAGCCTCGTTCCTGGAGAGTGGGATTAGTGCGAAAAGGGGTCGGAAAAACTTTTCCCGTGGAGAAATGCGGCTTGTTTGCATCTGCAGCCCGTGGAGACTCCTGCTTGCCCTAAAATGTGAGCGTGGGCACGGAGGAAAAGTGACTAACCCTGGAGTTACTGTCTGAGTGTTTCCCCCCCGGCGTTTATTTTGCTTTTATTAGTGCTGCCTGGAGAATGGGCGGCGTCGGAGGAGCTGGATCTGAATTCTTCGGGCTTAATTCAAACCAGCATTGTGCACAGACTTCAGAGCGAGTGAGCCGATCCGCGGCCTTTCGGGCGCGCCGGGAGAGATGTGTTGTTTTGGCACGGGAGGATGTGAAATAACTTTCTGTCCTCTTTGCGGTTTGGGTAGGGAGCCCTGCGTCAGGAGCTGGGGTAGGAGCCATGTCTTGAGGAAAGCTGTGCTCCTGTTAGCAGAAGTTTATGAAGCTGTGCAAGGCGGGGTGCCCTATGACAGCCTTTCAGGAGATTTCAGGAGGCTGAGCCTGTGGTCTCGTCTCAAAGGTCTTGGCGTCAGGGGCCGTTAATCCCATGGGTGCAACGTCCAACGTGGCTGGACCCCGTGCTGCCTGTCACGGCTGCGGGTCACCACGGTGGTACTCTTACTGCAGCCCAAGGAGGGCATCTGGGCTGTGAGGCAGGAGATCTCCGGGATTTTTGCTGCCTGTCTTCCTCCCTTCCTGTAGCTTCGCTTGCATAAGGAAAATTCACTTCCCCTCGCCCCGTTCAGGATTGCAAGAGCTTTTAAGGCTCTTTATCTTTGCCTGTGGCCCCCAGTGATGGGACTGAACACAGAAAATATGATGGAGAGCTCTCACCCTGCGCCCCTAGCATCTCTGTTCTCTCGAACCCCTGAGCTGGAAGGTGTCTCGAGGGTGGGTGGCAGGTCTGCAGTGTGGAAGGGGCTGCACTTTTTTTGGAGGTGGGTTCTGAGTGCTGGATTGTGTCCAGTAGGGTGGGAGAAGGGTTGGGGGGAGCCCCAGGGCTCTGGCTCTGTGAGCCATGTAAGCTTCCAACCACCTTCTGATGTCTGGTTCGGCCCTGTTGTAAACAACTTTGTTTAAGAGGAAATTTTAGTCCCAGATTAAAAAATAGCAAAACAAACACAGGCTGCCCTGCTCTGGGACTGCACCATGGAGCGCACCCATGCCTGTGCAGCAGAGATAACCATTGGCCCCCGAGTGAGCGATGTATAAGTTGAGTCTCTGCCATACGCTGGTTTTTAGGACCCCATCTGCAGCCCTCGCTCCCAGGCATAAAACTGCTGCCAATTGGAATGGGACCCTGCTTAAAAAAAGGCCCCAATTGTCAGTGTGTTGACCTTGCTCTCATTTTCCTGCTGATTTTTGTTGCACGGAAACTTTACCAGCGGTGATTTTTATACTTGTTTTCAGCACGATGGAAAATGTTCCGTCAAACTTGGACTCTTCTCCAGGAACGAGCCATCAGCCAGAATCCAGGGGTGTTTATGAGCTGCCTCGTTCAGCTGAATGTCTTAGTCATTTCAGTGTTTTGCCTGGGAGAAAATCAACTCTTGGAGTTGCACAAGAGCAGCCTGAGAGCTCTTATGGCCTTTTTGGGCATCCGAAGGCTTGTCCCACACTCAACCAGCTCCAAGGCTTGGGGTTGTCAAGCAAAGCAACAGTGCCGAGCATCATTTCTCCCTTCCCACGTCAGCCCATGTAGTGTTTTTGTTTTTAACCCATGCCTTTTACTGCCCAGCTGAGCCCAATGTGCGTCTCCAGGTGCAGTACCTTTCTGCATCATGAAAAAACTTTGCCATGGCCCTGCCCAGGTGGGATGCTCCTGGCCCTCACCCCTTCTTCCCCTGTGACCTGGTCCCTGCAGCTCTCTGTCCTGCCTCATTTTTGGGGAGCCCAAAGCCCAGTGCTGCCAGCAGGATGAGGCTGTGCAATAAAGTGCTTGCATACTGGCACGGTGACCATCACCGTGTCCAACCATAACGGTCTGCTCAAGGGTCCTCGAGCGCTGCCGGCTTGGCACAGGCATGGGGGGGGAGACATGGTAGTTTGGCAGGGAAACAGTGGGGTAGTCAGTGTCTCTGAAATGAGGGCTCAGCCTAGAAGAAGAGGGTTTTTTTCTGGACTCACAAGGCAGCTATCGCTTCTGCTTCCTGACATCCAGGAAATGCCGTTGCAGTCCCCTGCGGGGGCTCATCCTGCCTTCCCTGCAGCGTGGCACCGAGCTGGGGAGCGTTACCTCCACATCCATCCCCATCAATGCAGCATCTGAGGAGGGTGGAAATGCCTCCAGCTGCAACGAGATGAAAGCTTCGATCTGACGCTCATCAGGCTGTGTTTTCCCCTTGGCCAACGTGGTCCGTTGGGTGGGTGGCATGGCAGGGGCTTGGCTTTGGGGAGGACAGGAGGCACACAGTAACACCTGCGGGGTTGGACATTGGACCTGGTTGCATGGGGGCCTGAAAGGGCCTTGATTTTGTTCCATGGGCTGTGAGGCCGATGGCGGGGAGGGATGGTAGGCACCCAGATTTTCCTAGGCTGGTGTCACGGTTTAACCCCAGCTAAGCACACACAGCTGCTTGCTCGCTCACCCCTGGTGGAATGGGGGAGAGATTCGGAAGAGTAAAAGTGAGAACACTCATGGCTTGAGATAAAGACAGTTTAATAGCTAAAACAAAAGCTGTGCATGCAAGCAAAGCGAAACAAGGAATTCATTCACTGCTTCCCATCGTCAGGCAGGTGTTCAGCCATCTCCAGGAAAGTAGGGCTCTATCATGCATAATGGTTACTTGGGAAGGCAAATGCCATCACTCCCAACGTCCCCCCTTCCTTCTTCTATCCCCAGCTTTATATAGTGAGCATGACATCACATGGTATGGAATATCCCTTTGGTCAGTTGAGGTCAGCTGTCCTGGCTGCGTCCCCTCCCAACTTCTTGTGCCCCCCCAGCCTACTCACTGGTGGGGTGGTGTGAGGAGCAGAAAAGGCCTTGACTCTGTATAAGTACTGCTCAGAAGTAACTAAAACATCCCTGTATTATCAACACTGTTTCCAGCACAAATCCAAAACATATCCCAATAGTAGCTACTGAGAAGAAAATTAACTGTCCCAGCCAAAACCAGCACAGCTGAGCAAAGAAAAGCCCTAATTGTCATTACCTCTTCTCTCCCTTTTTGAAATCTCATTTTCATTTGCTTTCTTTCCTTAAGTTCTCACAGCCCCATGGCAAAGGGGAAGGTTAAAGCCATGAGCCTTCCAGGGTGAAGATCTGCTGGCTCTGGAGCTCGGTCTCCAGAGAGCAAAATCCAGGGCTTTGCAGTACTGGAATCCTGCGGGTAAGGGGACAGTGAGCGTAGCAGAGGAGTTGTGATTCCTGGCTCTGGTGTTTTCCTGCAGTGACTTGCAGTTGCTTGCTGGCTGCTGCCTCGGACAGGGAGCAATGGCAGCGAGTAGCCTTTGGTGTCTCTGCAACAGGGAACTTGTCTCACGGAGTTGTTACCTATGCAAAATTAGCCCAGCTCTAAATTCCCCAAAGCTGCAGTTCCCTTCACTTGTTTCCGTCCCTCCCCAGCTGTGGAGCGGCCGGTTGCTTGGAGGGGTCTGGGCTTGTGTGCAGCCCTTCACCCGGGCAGCCGCAGCATCTCTACCCTGGCAAGCAGGAACAAGACATTCTCCTTCTTGCCCTCCATCAGCAAAGAAGCTAGTTGGGGTGCAAAACCTTTCCTTGGGTGCTAAGCTTCTCTCCCCTGCATCCTGATGGAGCTCAGTTCTGGGGCAAGGCTCAGTGGAGAAAGGACAGGGATTTCCTTGGGCTTAGGAAGAAGGTGTCGTGGAGTCATGCCAAGATGGCTGGCAGAGCTGGTTGGAGAAGGAGCTCCTCAGCCCCATCCCTGCCTGCAGCTGCGTGGCTTGGCACAGGGAAGGAGAAGCAGCATGGTTGGGGGGAAGGAACAGGCTGAGACGGAGGTGGCTCAGAAGAGCATTGCTTTGAATTTGCTTTGGCCCCAGGGTGATTGAGAAGCCCTCCAGAAGGTCACATCATTATCCTGTGATGTGTGCTGCCCATTTGCTCAGCAGCAAAGCAGCATTGGGACCTCAGAGGGGTGAGAAGCACCCTCAGGGCCAAGGGACAGTCCCCAAATCCCTGCTGGGGCTCCCTCACTGTCTGGTGGTCCTTCCTGAGCTAAGCGCCAGATCAGGCACTTTTCCCTTCCCCTTGCTGGTTGTACCCATCACGTCCCCTCCTTGCTGTGGCGAGAGCAGACGGGTAACGTGCCTTCTGTGGCACTGTCCTTGTGTTTCCCCCGGGCACAGACCTGCTCTCATCTCCACCACCAACTCCTCTGGACTGCTGTCAGCCCATGATGTGCTTGTGGCTGTCGCCCTCCCTTGTTAAATTAAAATCAGTGGAGATCATTAGCAGCAGAGCACGTGCTGTGGCCTGCGGGCTCTTGGTTGTGGCGTCTCTCTTGGATGTGGTGGTTTGTGCTTGTTGCCATTCCCGCTGTGGCCCTGGCTTCCGTCTGCATCTCTTAGGGGAGATTTTCACACCCAGGGTCAGAGCTCTTTTTCTGCTCCGTATCAGGCATGAGCCGAGGCCAAATTGCTGCAGCTGTGTCCTCTGCACGTCTGTCCTTAAGCCTAGGAGAGGAAGAGACCTTGCAGTGGGGCAGAGAGGAAATAGCTGCTTCGTGATAGTTTTGGGATGGAAAGTTTTAATATGAGGGCAAACAGAGGCCTCTTCCTCAGGGGCTGTGATCAGAGGTGTTTGGCAAGGCTCATGAAGGTTTTCAGGGTGGCCGAGAACAGCAGCTGTGATGAAACCTTTGTTTTTGGGGTGGAAAGGCAGCTCTATGGGGTTGTTGCATCTCAGCCAAGCCAGGAAACACCCTGCTGTGTCGAAACAGCATTGAGCAGGGGGAGGAGAGAGAGTCCTGCCAAAAATCAGGTCGAGATGCTCTCTGCGCTGCTGGAGGCAAGGCTGGGCAGGAGGCAGCCAGGTCTTGGGATAGGGACATTGGTCTCCAGCTTGTCCCAGGCAAGCATTTGCCCCTAGCTGGGAATGCACAGGGAAAGTGTCAAAGGTGATGCTGCTTACAAAATGGTGGCAGTGCTTAATTTGGCTCCTACCTGCTCAGTTAACCCTGTTTTCACCCAGTTGCTGAGGTCAGTTGAAGAGGTTTAAGGCCCTTCCTCTGTTCTGCTCTGGGAAGGCTCCACTTTTTTTTAAAAAAAAGATGTTTGAGCAGTTTGATCCCAGCTTTGCAACTCTGACATGTTGGGTTTGGGCTGGCAGCACTGGCCTGTCACCCTCTGTCATCTTAAAAACCAAAAAGCTGCAGATTCAGGCTTCTTTCTCTGTTTCACGCTGATTGGCGGAGCCCTAACTGCCTGCAGCTATCTTTTTCCCTTAGCAGCTGCAGAAAAACCCACAGCCAGTCCAGAAAACACCTCAAACCTGTTGGTACAAAGCTCTAGATGTGGGTGGAGCTGGTGCTATTGCATGGGCTGAGTTCAGCTAGTGCTCACACCGTGTTTCAGGAGCCTTGCCACCTCAGTTCACCTGGGTGACTCCCTCCTTTCCCTACAGACACTGGCAAAATATTTCTTGCCAGTCCCTCCTCTTTGGTGACCAGGAAGGCAGGGTGGGCTCTGCTTTCCGCTTCTCTGGCCCTCCCAGGGGATGTGTCGTCATGCTGGCCTGAGCTGGATAGCTCAAAGGCAGCGTCCACAGCAGGAGAGGAGTTTATGGGGGATTCTCTTTGTGGTTCCTGGGGGAATCGGCTTGATTGTAGCATTGCCCCAGAGGACAGCATCTGTGGGAACCCTCAGCTGCATCCCGGCAGCATGGTCCCTTGGAGTGATATGTTACCGATCAGGTGTCTGCTGGAAGCACCCCTCTTCTTTGTCACTGTCAACAGAGAGAGAGCATGTGTTGGGGTGGAGAGCATGTCTGTGCCATGGCTGCTGCCAAGGCAGAGTCTAGACTGGGTTATTTTGCCCGTCCGCTGTAGCCAGCTTGCAAACATGCTTACATAGGTGCCTGCACAAAGGGAAAATGAGCTCATTGCCCCGAGTAACCCCACAGGCTCTGGGTGCTCTGGTGTCGTCTTGCCTGCTGAAGTCCTCTTGCTCTGGACGCTGGTCCATTGCAGGCGTGCTGGCATGGGCTGCTGCCTCTGCACAGCTGCTGCACGGGGCTTTCTTGACAACTGGAGTCCAAAAAACACCTTGCATGCTTTCTGCATGTGATCTGTCAAGTGAAAATGGCTTTTAAGCCTTTGCTGCCGCCTCTTTTCCCACCCTGGGGCTTGTTGGAGCCTGTGCTCGGCAAAGGTGTGCAAATAACTGCCATGGGAATTTGCTTTCTTTGTCAGGAGCTTGGCTGGGGACACAGGGTTTGGGTTTCCAGTGGGACAGCCTTTCCAGCCCAAGCTCGGGGTTTGGGAGCCCTGTCCCCAAAGCAGCATCCCACGGCCTCCCCAGCTCTGTGTTTCCAGCACATGGGTCTCTCCACCAGCAAGTCCACCGAGGATAAAGCTGTGTGTAAGTACAGCAACCTGCTGCTGGTCTTAAGATTTGTTCCCTTTTTCCCCCTTTTTTGCGTGCGTGACTCATGCCCGAGAGCGGGTTGCAGCGTCTGTTGATGCGATGAACAAGCAATCGATGCGTGACCCGTTGCCAAAGCGGGTGTAGCCGGTATTTTAAGCTGCGTGGAGCCCTTGGGGTTGGTTTCCCCTTTGGAGGACAGGCGCTGCGTTCCCAAGTCTTGCGTTGCCTCTGGGTACAAGGTTCTCCATGCAAGCCCTGCTGTGATGCGCTTCCCAGCTGGAAGTGGAAAAGGATTTACAGCACAAACGTGTTTCTCCTGTCTGTCCTGTGCATGTTGAGTTGTGCATTAAGTAGCTCCCCAAAAGCAGGTGCACCGGGGGAACCTGCGGAACAGCTCCTCTGTGTCAATTGTGCTTTGCAATCCTGCAAAGTCAGCTCCGGGCTTGGTTTTTAAACTTTTCTTTGTGCCCTTGTTTTTTTTGTGCAGCGGGCCAGCGGACTGCCAGCACTGCCTCCTCTCCTGTCCTCACACAGGGGCCTCTTCCCCTAGTCTTGCTGTGCCCAGGCAGTGCTGGCCTGGCAGTTCAGGTGACCACAAATGCAGTTTATTGGCTTGTTCACGACTCAGAGGATGCAAATCTTGGACGCTCTGCAGTGTAAACAGATAAATATAGCTGAAGAGATCACTCTTTGTCTCCTGCTATTACTATCTCCTCTTCATTCATAAATGTTTCATGCTCTGTTTTACAGCTCCTTAAATCTTCCCTCCCTTCTTCTTCATACCTGCCCATCTTGCGCTAGAGAGGGGAAAGCCTCTGATCTTCTTAGCCTAAATTGATTTGCGATCAAGTTCCCCTCCCTTGCTGTCATGCCAACACCATCCTGGTGGTTGATAGCTCTTCTCCATCCCTGGTGTCTACCCTGCTCCTGAAACCATCCCCCTCCATGCTGTCACACACCCCTGTTTGCTTCTACCAGCCAGCACAGAGGCTGTAGGGGCAGATTTGGGGGCAGTGGGTTGGCTGGGCAGCCATCCTTTATCTTCTCTGTGTACAGAGTCAAGAAAACAGCCTGTCTGGGGGCTCCGCAGGTCTGGGCCACCCCCGTCCCCCCATAGCCAAGGGGAGGTGCCAGGTGGCAGGGTCCTGCTGGGATGCAGGAGTGAGGATGCTCAGGACCTTGCCGGGATGGACCTTGTGCGTGGAGCACTGAGGTGCTGTAGAACATGTGCCTGGAGCACAGTCTGGGTGTTGCACCAGGCTTGCCAGTGAGCTGTGGGTGCAAGTAGGGCTGGTTTTTGTCATGCCTTGCAGGTTTGCAGGCTGTTTCCTGCCATTGAGACCTACTGGAGTGACAACGTCTCTGTTCCTGTCCTGCGAGTCGTGGGACAAGGCCTTCAGCAGGGCACGAATACGGCAGAGCATGGAGGGCTTCCTCTGTCCTGGCGCGGGTGTGAGTCAGTGGTGGGATTTTCTCATGGGGGGTCCCAGTTGTCCTGTGCTCCCACATCGGCTGTGATAATACATCACTTGGAGCACCAGCACCAAGTCCGGAGCTCCATCCTCTTGTGCCCTTCGCCACATATGACATCCCATTTAGCCAGCGCTCTCATGAGCAGCTGAGTTGGTTGTGTCAAGGCTGGAACCCATTAGAGGAGCAGCATTGAGTTGCTTCGTTAGCAGTGAGCTGAATTATCTAATGAGCTGTGGGGGGTTGGTTTGTTCAAGTTTGTTTTCGAGCACTTCTCAGAGGAACGTTTGCAGAGATGAACTTCTTCCCACCTCAGCTGCTCGAGCCCTTTCTTCCCCATCCGTGGGGGAATCAGCCTGTGTTTATTTTCCATCTGTGCTTTTAGCAGCTTACAGGGATCACCTTGCAAAATAGGCCATCCAAAACCAACACGAAATGAACCTACGCTGCAGAAAAGCTTCCCAGTACCGTCGGGGGAATCTGTGTCAAAAACACGAAGCCAGACAAAAAGCATAAAACTCCCCAGGGTTGGGGTATTTTCCACCCTATGCTTCCCTTCTTGGGTAGATGAGCTTCCTCCTGGCCTGATGCAATGTGCATGTTTCTGCAGGGCTGTTTCAGTTCTCGTCTCACCGAAATGCCTCTTTGGTGCCTGTGCTGTGCCCGTCGAGGGGGTCACACCAGGAGGAACAGTGCCCCTTCTGCCAACATTTGTGTTTTCCCTGGATGCCTTTTCTGTGCTCTGTCCTGCTCTCTCTGTTGCTGTAGGTGCCCAAGTAGTCTTTAATTAAAGACTCTGGGCTCTTTTCAAAAGCGGGAAAGACCTTGTTGCAGGGATGAATCAGCAGTAAATGACAGGCTGGTGTGGTTGGGGAAGAGCCATTGGCTCTGCTTTGGGCTGTTTCTTGCTCCATACTGCAGCTCAGGTGGGTGAGGTGGCGCAGGGCAGGAGCATTTCTGTTTGGGTTGAGGAGAACCTCAGCCACCCCGACAATGCTGAGTGGTTTTGGGAAGCGTCCGACCACTGAAACGCTCTAGAAATGCTCCAGCTCTGCATCCTTCCCCGTGTGCATCCATGAACACTGCGAGTTGCTAAAGGACTTAACCATTCAGGGAACCTCTCTTGAAGCCACTGCTAGTAGAGTACTGGGACCAGTCCGGCAGTGAAACTGGAGAACCATTGCTGAAGGTACCCAGGGCGCGTTGGACAGGTCTGTTGGGGCAAGGTAGGTCTGGCTGAGCTGGAGGTTGGATGGGGATCTCTTGGGGAGCCATGGGAGAGCAAGGGTGGTCCTCCTTGGAAGGACCCACGTACTCCCTGAAAGTAGGGCAGGATGGTGCCTTGATAGTGCGCACAGCATCTCTGAGAGCCGTGTTGCATGTGCTGCCCTGCTTGCCTGATCTCGTCCCGATGTCGCGACTTTAGTAATCCTAAACCAATGAAATAAGCTCAGATCGCTGTGGGGCTTATGGATGACGACCTGCAAAGCTGTTGACAGGATTGGGGCTTGGGCTTCGTGCTTGGTTTTGTGCTGAAGGAGTTGCTCGATTGGGAGGGGGTCGTGGAAAGGACAATGTGACAGAAACCATGGGAGACTAACCCCAGGCTATCTCCTTGCCACAGTCAGCATTGCCTTTCTGTTAAGGGTTGGCTTCCTGTCTCCGTGATCATCCCAGCAGCTTGGCTTCCCGTCCTAGGAGGTGCTGGGGCAGCCCACACAGACGAGGTGGGGAGAAAAAACTGCCCAAGCATCTTCTCCCTGTAGCTCAGGCATTCAACACAAGGTTTCTAGGAGCAGGGGCTCCCCATGCCCCTCACAAACAGTCACTTGCCGCCCGATGGAGGATGAAGAGCAGGGGAGCTGGGACACTGTGAACCAGGTGCTGACCCCAAGCAAATCCATCCAGTCAGCATCCTCCGTGGGGTCGCTTTCCCTCCTTAAAAAACAGCTCCTACGTTCTTGTTTGCATGCCAGGGTGTTTTTTTCCCTTTGCTCAGCACTAGTTGGCTTTCCGGTATGGGATGCTGCTGGAGGATGGGGGAAAGCACGTGTTTTTTGGGGGCCTGGAGTTACAGCAGTGCTTTGTGCTCTGTTCTCCATGCCTCCCTTGCTGCTCCGATTGATCCCAGCAACAGCAAATGTAAAAATAGATGCCAGGCGCTTTCTGCCTTTCCTCCCAAACCTGCCTTTTGGCAGCCGTGCTGCGTGGCTCACCATTCTCCTTGACTCTCAGTGGAGGCGAGTGGGAGGAGAGAGGAGCCTTTGCGCAGGAAAGGGTTTTACTGAAACTGTCTGGAGGCAGTTCGGATGTGCTGATTAAACACGGTGACCTAAATGAGCGTGCACAGCCATGCAGGGGGGCTGGGGAGCCCTCCACCACACATCGGTGCTCACAAGCAGTGTTACTGGAGTGGGATGTGAGCTTGCAAACCCCCAGAGCACATCTCGCTTCTCAGGAGCCGTCTGAGAGCTCACAGGGGCCTCCAGCTGCTTCCCTTTTCCGGGGCATCTGCGGGCAGTTTTCTGTTTGAGGTTTCCTCTCCCGTCCCTCTGTGCTGGGGCAGCTTGCCGCTTCCTTCCCCCTGTAGAGATCCCCAGGGCCTGGATGCCCGCCTGCCCCTTCCCTGCTGCAGCATCCGTGGAGGGCAGATCCCGGGGTGATGCTGTGAGAATCTCTTTGCCTTCGGGTGATTTGCACCCAGCGTGGTGCAATGCTGCAAGCAGGGACCCAATGCAAAGAGGCACCGGACTCATGGGGTGTAAGAGGGAAGAATATAGGTGTTTTAGCAAAAGCTAATTGCCTGAACCTGCAGCTCATGTCTTCAAGCTGGCTCGAGCTGCATTCCCTGGACGTGTCACGTTGGAGATGTCTCTGAGTAAGCCCGGTTCTCCATATGGCCAGGGCCAAGGTGTCTCAGCAGAATCATCACCTTGCAGTGGAGGTGGGCAGTAGCTGATGGGTGGAAAGGAGCAGTTCTCCATGGAGCAGAAGGGCGTTGATACAGGACCAGCAGGCTGGGAAGCTGCAGGTTTCATCCTCTGCTCTGTGTTCAAGGGGGAGATCCATTTCCAGTTGTAGGGAGCAAGGGAAGGAGCACAGACTCAGGCACCAAGCATGTCTCCTTAGCTAGGAGCAATCCTGCTCTCAATCACCACCAGCTCTGGCACTGGGACAAGACAGCCTGTTTAATTTAATGTTTTCTTAAGTAGCAAAGTCTGTCAGGCTGTGACCCCTCCAAACCTCGCTAAGAACAGCATCCCAGGAGTAGGTGGCTGGAGATGGGTGGCTTGTCCTGGACATCCTGTGCAGCAATGGGCTGGACCCAAGCTGGTGGCACCATCCTCAAAAGAGGCCCCCAAAACACCTTCAAGAAGCGGGTCCTTGCAGTCCTGGGTTCCCAGTGCTAGACATGCTTGACACGGCTTCCTTGATCCCTGTGCTCCTCAGTGCCAGCACCTCTTCCACAGTCTTATTAATCTAACACAGTGAAATTCAGAGTGATTGGTCTGATCCTGAGCTGTGAAGCCCACAGCTGCTCTTTCAGACTTGGAAAAGGGTTTGTACAGGCAGAAGCTGGTTTGTTTTTCCAGGCATATCATCTGGCCCCATAAAAGAGATCATGTCCCCGTCTGAGACTTGGGCTTGGGTGGTCCCAATCCAGAACCCCCCCAGCCAGGGCTTCCCCCTGAGGGCAGCTTGTGCAAGAAGCATGGGAGACCGGCGGGTGTGGGATGGAGCTAATAGTGAAAAGATGCTGCAGGAGTTTGTGTTTGGCTGGGCTGAGATTTGAAACCCGCCCCACTCCCAGTCTCCTGCCACATCCCAGCCGAGGCAATGTTTGCACCTCCTGTTTCCACTGGAACTGATTCATAAAAAAAAAGAAAAACCCAACATGGAACAACTTAATCCTCCCAAACACTCATCTTGTGCCGTAAACTTAGAGCTTAGCCTAAAAATAGCTCTGTTCCCTGTTTGAAGTGTAGTCCCAACAGCTTTCCGACTGCTGATCAGGTCTTGGGAAGCAAAAATAGGTCCTCAATCCAGCACCAGCCTAAGCAGAGGTTTTTCCTTGAATGGACTCTTTTTGAAGCAGATCAGGTTTTAAGGCTAGTTCTTTCAAAGGCATCACTTCTGAGCACCCAAATTAATTTTAATGACCACAATGTGGTAAGTAATGGAACGGGAGATGCTGAGAGCGTATCCATGTGAGCTGAGCCAGTGGAGGGATTTTATAGGCTGTTACATCTCGTCATCCTCAAGCTTGTGCCTTTCCTTATGTTAATCCACCCAGATTTTCTCTCTATTTTTTTTTTCCACGGGATGACGTAAGATACAAAAACTACTTGCGAGTTGTTTTTTTTCTTTTCCTGCTAAATGATTCAGCCCCCAAATCTCTCCTCTCCCAGCTGGCAGGCTGCTGCAGCCCTTCCCTCTTGAACTTCTTCCAGGTTTTGCATCAAACTGAGCAACATAATATTTAACGTGCTGTAGCCACAGCCCGTTCCAAGCAGCCTTTTCCTCACTGCTGCTACAGGAAGAGTCTACTGACTCACCTGCTCCTGCTCCCCTAACTGCTCCCTGGCAGTGGATCAGCCTTTTGGATGTCTCTTTGCAGCCAATGACTCGCTGCAAGGGGTTAATGCTGCTTTTTTCCATGTTTTTTTTTCTGCATGCCTGGATATTTTCAAGCTTGAAGCCTGGGTACTGAAAATTTTTCAAAGGGCATTGTATAGGGGTGGGATAAGCAAGTGGCAGGAATAGGAATGGGTTTGCTGGGGATTTAACCCCACGTCTCTGCCTGGCAAAGTCACAGATGCTGGCCCTCCTATGTTTTGGTGGCACCTGAATTGTGTGGTGAAGGACATGGGTGCTTCCAGCTGTGCACTCATGTTATTTATCCAGGCATCCCAGCAGGGAATTAAGGGTTTTGTGCCCCCTTCATGAGGTACTGTGTAGGCTCCCCAGGCGTTGCAGCTCCTCCCTTCATCTGAGATGTGATAACATCCCCAGCAGTAATTCAGAAACATCTGGAGGATGCGATTCAAGTTTCTCCTTGCCCTGGTGATTTCAGCATGGTCACACCCACCTCCGTCCCTTCACATTTTCCTTCCCATTTTTTTTTTCTTTTCAGTGACTTCACTTTTCAAGTGGATTTAAAACACCACTGGGATTTTTATTTTCTGGGAAATCATTGGGAAATTGTTAACCCAGGTCTAGAAATTTCTTCCACCTCCTGTTGCTGCCTGCTTTGCCTGTGAAGCATGTCATGGAGAAATAGGGTCTGTCCTGAACCTACAGATTTCCTTGCACCTTGTTAAGGGGAATTTTAATACTTTGATCTGGGAGGGATTAGAGCTGCTGGGGCAGCGGCTGTGCTGGAGACCCACTCATCCTGCTGCAGCCGCCCTGGGAAGCAACCCCTGGAACTGGGGCAGAAAGATGGGGCATCTTATGGGAGGAGAAGGGAGTGAAGGACCACTGGGTCAGTAGCGGTCTTTGGGAAGAAGTGGTTCCCTCATGGCCTGTGTTTTGTGCTGCCCTGTCTAACCATGGTACCACTGTGAACTGGAGAACTAGAAGGTGTCTCTGGGCATCTCTTGCTTTGGTGCCCTCTCACCCACCATTCATTCCAACTGGCAGGAGGCAAGTCCTTTCTCCCATCACATACCAAGGGTTGCTCTATGCCCTCCCAGTGCACAGGTTATTCCCTGTGGAAGGATTGGGCCCTAAATGGAGGTTGGGAGGTTCTTCTCCCTTGTGCAGTGTATGTTTTGAAGGCTTTTCCCATGCTCTTTCCATCTCTGTGAGCAAAGTCTGTTATGGGTTTTGTCTGCGGCAGGGCAGCGGGGAGCATCATCCATTAATCTACTGTAGAGATGGTTGAAGCTTTTGTGCTGGTGGATATGGCCAATATCTCATTTGGGAGCTCTCACTAGCCTCAGTGGCACAGTCCTGTGCTTTGGCAATCAGCACAGGAGCCATTAAAGTCCTTTTCTCTTCTCAGCTCAGGCTTCTGGCTGCCTCAGATTTTACAGATGTTTCAGCAAAATTGAGGGATTTGGAGGAGGGGAAGGTGATGGATGCATCGGTGTGCTGCATCCTCCACCATCACATCAGGTCATCGCAGATCCCAAAGCTGTACCGCAGGCTGGAGACTGCCGTCAGCTGGCTGTGGGAATGCAGATATTTCCCAAAAATCTAGTAACCTGGGTAGGGTAGGGTAGGGTTGGGTGGGATGTGCGTGGGTTGGGTAGACTAGGTGCTGCATGGCAGCTCCTCCTGCCCATAAAGAGCTCCTGGGATGCAGCATCCTCTAAATGGTTGACGCAAGGACACTTCTAGGCAAACTTATTTAGGGTGAGGCACAGAGGGTCTGGCATAAAGTTATTTTAGTGAATGTCATTGAGTGACTTTGCCATTACGGTACTGTCTCTGACTTGAAAGGATTTGTTCTGAGTCACTGGCTCTTGAATATTTAAAATGCAAGCACAAAGCGCCATCTTTTTTTAAACATGGGCTCATAGCAACATATCAACTGACCGTACTAAAATTTGGCCATCAGTAACTTCACCCCCTGAAATGCATGGCGGTATCTGATGCCAGGGTAAGAGAGATGGTGTTTGCCAGGTTATTTAGCGGAAGTGCTTTAGGATGGGGATGGAGACAGAGCTCTTACAAAGCCACTGTGGTTCAGGGAGAGTTTTGGTCCCGTACAACATGCCTGTGCTTGGTGTTTGCGTGTCTCCGACTCAGGTCTTAGGTAATTCTGGGGTGCTTGTGCTAGCTCCCACCCATCAGCAAGCTCCCTGAGGTCTTTCTGGCTTGTGGCTCTTGGAAATGATGTATGGGCCTTTCCTTTTCTTTCCTCTCTTGACTCCAGGTGGCACAAGCTACACTCCAAAGCTGGGAAGAAGGAGAAGGAGCGTGGTGAGATCCTGGTAAGCATCCAGTTCACACGCAACAACCTTACAGCCAGCATGTTTGACCTGTCCATGAAGGACAAGCCACGCTCTCCCTTTGGCAAGCTGAAGGACAAGGTGAAGGGCAAGAAGAAATACGACTTGGAGTCGGCCTCTGCCATCATCCCCAGCAGCATGGGCGCCCTCGACATGGAGGATGACTATGACATTGGGGGCAAGAAGTCCAAAGTCAAGGGCTTCTTCTTGAAGAACAAGCTGCGCAAGTCATCCCTGACGCAATCCAACACCTCCCTGGGATCTGACAGCACCATCTCTTCTGCCAGCCTGGGCTTGGCTGCAAATGTTCCCGAGGTAACCAAATCCCCAAGCAGACACAGCAGTCTGTCCACTGAACGCTCTGGTAAGAGGATAACGGTTTTAATTCCCAGCCTCCTTTTTTTTTTTTCCTTCTTTTTTTTGTAAGGGGCTGTTGAGGCTTTCCTGCAAATCTGCTAACTAATTGCTTACCTAAAAAGCAGCATCCTGCACAAACCCTCTGAGACCTTCTGCATGCTGGCAGTAACGTGCTTGCCAGAATGGGGGGAGATGTCTAAGATTTTGCTTTTCATGCTGAGCCTGTATATGAACAGCCTGACTTACATTGTTGCTGCATGTGCTCCCTGCCGCCCAGCACGAGCTTGCGGGCTACGAGGGTGCTTTAGGACTGTTTCTTCTCTGCCCCCTAAAAGCGGGTCGCCAACACTGGCTTGTAGCAGTAAGCCCCTGGGAGAGGGCTGGGTGAAGTGGAGCATGTTGCTGCTGCCTGGCTGTCTAATGAGACGCCTCCGGCTCGGAGGCAAAGCTTGAAACAGTGACCGGTTCCCAGTGATTAAAGCAATCTGAGCTCTTGGCGCTCAGAGAGCAGCGATTTGCAAACAAAAAAGGCCCTTGTAGTGAATTAATTCTTGCCGTCCCTTGAAAACGAAATATATAATTAAATGGTTTAATTGGCTGGAGACAGCAAATTCCCATATTGGGTGGGAGTCCCTGGGTACATGCTGCTTGTCACGGTGCTGGTGAAGCCACTGGCGTGATGCCTTTTGGTTTCTGGTGGGTGACGTTCCTGTGTGTGGCTGGAGAGCGAGTGGAGGCACCGGTTTGGCCCCGTCATCCTCGCATCATGCTGAAGGAGTGTCATGGTTTAACTCCAGCTGGCAACTAAGCACACATACCTGCTCGCTCACTGCCCCCAGTTGGGATGGGGGAGAGATCCGGAAGAGTAAAAGTGAGAACACTCACGGACTGAGATAAAGACAGTTTAATATCTAAAACAAAAGCTGCGCATGCAAGCAAAGCAAACAAGGAATTCATTCACTGCTTCCCATCGGCAGCCATCTCCAGGAAAGCAGGGCTCTATCATGCATAATGGTTACTTGGGAAGACAAATGCCATCACTCCCAATGTCCCCCACTTCCTTCTACCCTCAGCTTTATATACTGAGCCTGATGACACGTGGTATGGAATATCCCTTTGGTCAGTTGACGTCAGCTGTCCTGGCTGTGTCCCCTCCCAACTTCTTGTGCCCCCCACAGCCTACTCACTGGTGGGGTGGTGTGAGGAGCAGAAAAGGCCTTGACTCTGTATAAGCACTGCTCAGCAGTAACTAAACCACCCCTGTATTATCAGCATTGTTTCCAGCACAAATCCAAAACATATCCCAATAGTAGCTACTGTGAAGAAAATTAACTCTGTCCCAGCCAAAACCAGCAAAGGAGACAGCATTTCTGGCTAGGAGGGGAGAGCAGCTGCTCATCATCTAAAGTTCAGGCAGTTGTTCTCACTGGGCTCTCCATGTAACCCCCAAAATCTGCTGAGCGTTAGCAATAGCCACAGGGTCAGGCAGTGGGAGGGGGAAGCAGGCACTGGATCCTCCTGGCTTACATCACGTAAAGCAGCAGCCTGGCCTGTTGGAGCAGAGCTCAGAGGCTCGTCGTCTTTTATTCAATGCAAACTTAAATCACACGGAAGCATAAGCCCTTTAAGTAGCTTCTGGGTAGTTTGTTGCATTTATTATCGATCTCAGATCCTCTCAGACAAGGGGTTTGTCGTCTTACAGAGACTCCTGTCAGTATCCTGCAGTGGGAGGTGATGTGCTTGGGGATAATATTGTATAGCTTGTATAGCCACATACTTGTGACCCATGCTTTGCATTTCTAGTAATATAATTATAATCTGGTAGAGCCTGGGAAGGAGAAAGCCGGTGTGATTCCACAGATCTCCTTAGTGTTTGCAGGTAAAAGATAACGATGCTTTTCATACCTGTGCCTGTTACTCGGATGACCTCACCTCTGTTTTGTGTTTTATTTTCCCCCAGTGAAAGACTACTTGCCATCTCCAAAGCTGACCCACAAGAGAGCATTCAGTGACGATGTGTCCCAAGTCAGCCCGGTCCTGGAGCCAAAAGCAATCCAAAGCCTGAAGCCAAAGAATGATCCCGTGTCCCGGTCTTCCCTCTGCATCAATGGGAGCCACGTTTACAGCGACGAGCCTGCACCAAAGAGCCCCGTGTCTGTCCCTCAGAGCTCTGCGCCACTGTCTGTTCCCAGCGTCCCCAGACGTCAGGACGAGGGCTTTGGCTTCACCCCTCTCCATCCCGACTCCCACGAGGTGCCTTGGGGGGTCAGCAACTTTGAGAGGACGCAGCAGAGAGACGAGCCCAGGTTCATCCCATCTCCTCCCAGCTTAGTCTTGCAAGAAGAGCTCAAGGTTTCCACAAAAGCCGTCACTCTCAGTAATCATCTGGGCAGAGCCAAGATGGAAGAAAACAGTCGCTCAGAGAACAAGCCAACACAAGCTGCAACACCCATGGTCTTCTCCACAGAGGCGACAAAGGACAAACAACCTGAGGAAACAAAGAAGGAAGAAAAGAAAGCAAAGGGCGGCCTCTTCCACCATGGGGGCAACAAGAGTGACGTGGGGAGCAAAGGCCAGGGGGAGAAAGTGGGACCTTCCCATGGCTCATCCGTCCACGCGACAGCAGGGAGAGATGAGAGGAATAAGACCAGCAGCTGGTTCGGTTCAAAGGAGCCCAAAGAGTCCCCTCAGAAACCCAGGTCAGTGAGATGGGTGTGTTGACATCTAGGCCATTAACTAGCTGCCCCAGCCTCCTGTCTTCAATGGCTGTGCTGTTAAATGCTCTCCAGCATCAGCGGAGGACCAGCCCCCATTGCTCAGACAAGATGATAGTGGGGGAAATCCTTCTTTGGTCATAAATGTCTCACAGGGAGCGTGATTTTTCCTGGATACTCACCTGGCTTCTGCCATGAACCAATTCCATTTGCCCTCCTGGGCTGTGTTTCCTGGTTGGGGAAGGGTGGGATCCCCTTCATGGAGAGGGAGCCGTTTCCCTTTGCAGAGGTGAGGCTCAGCGTGGTTGTGCCAAGTGTTTCTGTGGCCCCAAAGTAAAGGATCGTTATACTTTAATTACATAAAAAAGCTTCCCTGGCAGTCAGTGTAGGATGCGGGACATAGTAACATGTAATAACCTTTTTTTATTAACATCCCACACCCTCTGTGTCCCTTCTCTGGCCTGGGGGTGCAGTACTTTTGGTAACTTGAGATATTATTAATATTTCTGAAGTAACTAATCCCAGCCCTGCTCTTTCCTTTTCCAATCCCACCCCAGCCTTCCCACCTCCCAATTATGAATCTCTAATTGTTCTCGCTTCGTGTGATGATTCATCCTTCCAAATCCTCAGCACTGTATTTGTGGCACACAAACTGTGGTGTTCGTGCTGTTTCTGTGCAGGCTTTATCGCGACAGTGCGTCACCCACGTCTGTCCCTGTAGCTCCCAGCAGCTGAGCTGGGGGTCCAGAGGTCGACCAAGAGCCTGGTGTGGTGGTATCATTGCTCAGTGAGAGTGAGAAAACAGGGTTAAAAGCAGCCAGAGAAAATAACTAGCAGTTGAGAGCTGCTTGAATCTAGAGGGTTGATTTATTATAGGGCTTTTCTAATCTGGGCTGACTTTAACCTAATTTGTTAAGCAGAAGGATTTTAATTCAGTCTAAGCCTCCTTTAATGAGGAGGGCACTCATGGTTTATTCAACCTAACCAGATTCCCACACGGGTTAAACTGCTCTTAAAGTGCTGCTCGGACGTAAGTGAGGGGTTGAGCACATTGCTCAGCGCAGCTTCAGAACAGGGGCATCCCCAAAAGTCCTCCTCATTCCACAAGAAGATGTGCTTGTAGTGGTCTTTAAGGCCAATGGGAGGCAAGAACATGCTGCCACCCCGCTTCCCAAGGACTGAAGGCCACATGTCCTTATCCTGTGTGCCACACGTGGTCAGTCGAGAGGAGCGTATGCTGTCGGCAGGAGGATTGGAGAGGAGCCATAAGGGCTGGTAAGGCTCAGTCCTGACCACTGCTAGTGCTCCCAGCTGCACGGGCAGAGCTGGGGACACCGAGGCAGATGGGGAGCTGCTGCTCTGTGTCACAAACACCCCATCTCGCAGAGCCCGAAGCTCTGTGCTCCGGAGTCTTTCATTGGGGAGTGAAGTCCAGCTCACATGGGGGAGGTGATGGGGAAGGGAAGGACCCAGGGAGGTTGTGGAGTCTTCGTCCTCGAGCCGCTCAGGCAGCAGGAGAGATGAACGTGAGGTCCTGGAACTGCTGTGGCTGTGGTTCCTACTTATGCGTCTTTCATTTCCAGGAGACTTGAAATCCCAGCAGTTATTTGGTGTCACATCCCGGTGCAAGGTTTGTTTCTGGATGAGAGTAAAGGATCCAGGTCTCTGAATGCTGTGATTGAGGAAAGACAGAATATCACCAGTCAAGATTGTTCTTTTTTTTTTTTTTTCATTTTGTGATAATAAACCTGCTGATCGATTTAAGTCTTAGAATAGAAAAGATACAATATGAAAAATAAACCCATAAAAAATCCTGCTGTATTCAGGCAGTGACTCCCCAAACTGCCTGAGCCAGCCAGCAAAGTGCTGTGAGCCTACAACATACGCGTGTGATGGGATGGCAGATGCCCTCTGCATCTCCCTCTGGACCATTTTCCTCGATAAGCAGGTGAGAAACCTGTGTGTTTCCTCCTGCTTTGCAGTTCTGGGGAGGAGGCTGACACCGGCCATGCGTTACAACCTGACATGTGAGCCGTGCCTGCCCCACTCCTCTGATGGTGCTGCTGTCTTCAAGGCAAGGATGTCCAATCCAGCTGTCAATCGGCTCCTGAATGCCTGTAGCATCCAACCCAGCAAATAATTGCTATGAGTGCAGAGGTGTCCTTAAATACTGCTGGTTCCTAACAACCCTCTGCCTTTTTTCAATGACAGCTGCTGGACCCATTCCCAGCGTTACTCCTTTCCCAGAGGGTTTTGGCTCTGTGAATTTTTTTTAAAAATCTACTTCAGTGCTCACAGTTTAATTTCAAGCTAAGCTGAAGCTAAGCTTTGCTTAGAGACGGTTTGCCGTGGCATGCTGAGGACCCTGTCTGCAGACAGCTGTCTTCTAAGGAGAAACCTGGATGAGCCATGCAACAGCAGCTCCTCTGGCTGGGGTTTTCTCTCACAAAAATAGGAATTGCTTTGAAGCAGCACAGGCTGGAGGGAAGATATTCACAGGGGCCCCTTTTGGGGCATTTATAAGCATCTGAATAGGCTTTAATTGCAGTTTGCAATTTGAAAATGGGAAGTAATGAGCTTAAACTGTAGCAAGGGAGATTTAAGGTAGTCATTAGGAGAAGTCTCTTATGGAGGATGTTGAAGTGCTAGAGCTGCCTGGCTGGGAGGAGGAAGCCCAGTGTCTGGGGCTTTGGGGACTGGGGTAGATGAGCACCTTTGGGGAACATAATAAGAAGCATTTGTCCTAGCATATGGCCCAGGCAGAGTGGTGGGAGATGGTGACTGAGTCTCATTTGATGCAAAAATGGCCTTTCCATCATCACAGGGAGATAGACTGTCTCTAGTCTGGCTTTCCTGGTTCTTATTTTTTTCTGACCATTAATTACAACATCACTACTTATTTTAATTATACAGACCTCTAACTTTTCTGATTTTATTCTCCTTCCTTACACTGAACGACCTTGTGAACCATGCCACTGATTCAAGTCAGAGCTGTTGAAGAGCTTATTAGGTCTTGATGGTGTCAAGTTGAACGTACGGGTCTGGTGCCATCTGTATTGTGATAATCAAATGCATATGGTTTCTCCAGCATGCGATTGAAAAATTAGCAGCGCTTATCTGTGGGTGTTTTATGGATGTCCATCTGCATCTGGAGGAGCTATTTAGTTACCAGTGTAACTTCTAGAGCTGAAGACGGATTAACCTTTGCTTTGTAGAGAGAACCAGCCTCTGAATCAAGCAGTTTTAAGTCTTTGACTTATCTGCAGAAAGGATTTTTTCGCTCCTGCTCTCCTGCTTCTGGAAACTTCAGCTTTGCATCTCCTATCAGCTGAACAAGCAGCATCTTCTCACTGTTTTGCCCACCATGGATAGGTCAAGTTTCACCCGAAGCTGAACATGGGGAGAGAGCGTGAAAAGCAGTCACATTTGCAAGACCCAAAAACTCAACTTATAATTAGTTAAAAGGTCTGTAATTAGAAAGATGCTTTACAGTTAAGGTTTAAATTAGCCTACAGCTAAGACAAGTTTGGCACGACTTGTTTTTAACCACTTGCCCTTGCAAAACCACACCCTTTCTAAAATAAGGAAGCCACTGGCTTTTGGCTGGTTTTAACTTCAGCTTCACAAAAAGGTTTTCTGTTCTGTTATGGGTGAGTTTTGCTGACCCATCGTCAAGCACGCATGAGCTGGTGCTGCCCCGCGAGCTGCAAACCTGCCTGCTCTCTTACCCAGGGAGAGAGCTGGACGTTTCTGCCTTCAGCCCTTATTTACACATTTCTGTTCACTGACTCTTAACGGGGAAGCAGGTCCCAAAGGCTGTGCTTTTTGGCTTTGGCTTTGCTATTCTGTTGCGGCTACCAGGCTTGATACTGGCTTGAGTGGAAGCAGTAGGAAGAGTGTTTGCTCTTTGGAGACCTGAATAAAAGACCGTTTGGGGTTTGTTGTTTTTCAGGTTGTGTGGTCAAGGGTTGTATGTAAGGAAGAAGCTCAGCAGGTTTATTTGAGGCAAGGCCTGGGGCTAAAACAATTGGTTTAACTATTTTCAGGGTTTCCTACAATGTTATCAGAGCTCCACAGGTCCTGCTTCCTGCAGCGTGAATCGGGATGATAAAGTGGGGCTGCATCTCATGCTTGGCAATAGGAAAAAAGAGAAATTGCACTCTCTTGTAAAAATAATTGCATTAGTGCTATTTGCAGGTTAAAGCCCCTTTCCTCTGTCGCTGCTTTCATGGGAGGAAAATGTAAAATCATTCCCCACCTTGGTTGTCACTCCTCTTTCCATAGTCCATACCCTTATATCCAGCAGTAAGGCCAAATATTGACTCAAATTCCTCACTCTTCATCACATACTCCTAAAAAGCACATTTCCTAAATGCTGGAAATGGGAAGAAAGTTTTGAATGATTGGAGCATAGTCCTCGGACAGGCTGGCATCAGGGAGCAGCGCAGGTGGACCAGGTGAGCTTGTTGGTGGGGTTGAACACCAATGCATGTGACAGCTGCCTCCAAAGCACTGTTAAGGGGGACTTTCAGAGCAGAACCTGGGAAGCTGCAGTTTGATGAAGAGGAGCACCGTGTCGTGAGAAACAGGGCGTCATGGGTAATGGTGAGGCTGCGTATGAGTCCGTCACAGGAGCCGTCAGATATCTCTGGCACAGGTCTTGTATCCACGCGAGCTGCAAAACTGCACATCTGCATTGGATCAGTCACAGGGTAAAAATGATCAGGGATGGAGCTGGACATTTTCCCTCTGGCACAAGGGGTGCAGGGAGCCTGCAAGGGTGAAAAATGTATCTTAAAATGCCTCTGCCTTCCTTTTGTCTGCTGAGTCTGCATTTCCCAGGGATGGACATGAAGCAGGATGGTGAATTGGATCCCAAGCTGGCACCAGCTCAGCCCTGATGAGACCAATCTGTTTTGTAGCTGTCCAGGCAAAGCACAGCCCCAGTCTCACCCCTAAAAGTGGGCATTTGGGTTAGCCCTTTGCATCTACCTGGGGTCCTACTGCCCAGATCCTCTCTCTGCTATTTTTTTTTATTACTGTGGTTTTGGGGCAAATCTCTATAAAGCAGGACTTGTCCATTTTAATTGAGATGATGGGCAGGTGGGGCCAAGTGAAAGCAAAGTGGTTATTGCACAGATAGCTAAACCCCTTGCTCTCACCTCTGAAATTGCTATTTAAAAGCAGCATTTGCACATATTCTCTGGCTCCTTCCTACTTGGGTTCCCACCCTGTACAAAAATGTCCCGGGCTGCCATATCCATCTTTTCCCAACCCCTTTCTGCACAAATCCTGCCGTGTCAGCCTCGCTCACACCAGTGGGTGGAAATTCCTGATCCCTGCCAGGCTTTGAAGCCACAGCCGGGGCCTCTGGCACCCTGGCCCTGCTGGTTTTCCACCCTCCCCGGCTCGCTCACAGCGAGCCCCGGCTGCATGCTTTTCTACAGGGAAATGGTGCAAAAAGCAGCTTGTGAGTGGTAGGGTCATGGCACTCCCCTGGATCCAGCCCTTCTAGGAGGGATTTTCCACTTGAGCTTCCGCGCAGCTCTTAACCTCGGCACATTATGGCTGGATTTGAGTCCTGCCCTCCCCAAACCCCTGCTTTTTCAGCGCATGTGCTGTTTTCTTTATCTCATGGTGCAGAGTTACCCACCCTCTTGCAGATGGTCTGCGATGGCTGGGGACGGTGCTCTGTGACTGCGGACCTGGGGTGGCTGCTGTCAGCCTCAAATTCAGGCTGCGATCTGTACGGAAAAATCTCCCTGCATTGAACAAACTGTTTCAAATAGACTTTCCATCAGGGAGTTGCTCAGCAATATTTTATTTTTCTTTTTTTTTTTTTCTGCTGAGAGGCTAAAACGCGTCTGTGAAGTGCTGCCAAACAAATAAATGAGGGCAGAAAGGTACCCGTTATTTATTTTGGCTGGCAGAGCTGTGTGCTGGGGTATGGAAGGAGGAGGGTGAGTCAGCGTTTCAACACAGCAAAGATCTTCAATCACACTGCTGCAAGCGGAGGTTTCCCTCTAGAGGAATACACTATCCTCGGCGTCTTGTTTCACTGAGCACTTCCAGCATCCTTCATCAAAGAGGAGACCCGGGGCTTTTTTGGGGTGGGGGGATTATTCATGGGGAGAGCAGGTCTGCTGCTAGTGCTGGGCTGGTAACCAAGACAAGGGATGCTTGTGCCAAGTAGAGGGGTTGAACGATGACGGTGCAATTGATGCTTTGAAAACCCAGGGGAAAGACGTGGGCTCTGCTGCCAGGAATTTGCTGCTGAGAGCGTTTCGTGCAGCCCTTGGGCGAGCCCCAGTGGATCCCAGCAGGAATGGGGATGGTCAGTGAAAGGAAACTTCAGTAGGGGGTTTTGGAGGAGGAAAACTGGGATCTGACAAAAAAAAAAAAAGGATTTAAGTTCTGTCTTTATATCTTTAGCTTGGCTTGGGCTACACATGCTGAAGGAGGATGGCATGGGACCATTGCCTGGCAGGGGAGAGATTTGAATCCTCCTGCACCAGAGCCAGAGGCTGCATTGCTTCTGGTTTGCTTCCCTCCATGGAAAGATTCATGTTCACCCACCTTGTTCCCCAGGTGAAGCGCAGCCTTCATTTTGCTGCATCCTGAAACTGATGTGTAGGTCACAGCAGGCATGGGGCAATCAGGGGCTTGCTGAAAGCACTATCCCACATCCTCGTGACCTGGATCACACAGGCAGCAGCTCGGGGCTGGGACCAGCTTGCTGGTGGGGCCAAGAGCTGCCCTTTCTCAGCAGGTCCAGCACCCGGTGAGCTCCATCATGACATGGGGAAGGAAGACATGGTCTTGAGTGGGTTTGAAAAGACCTTGAAGCTGTTCCTCCACCTCTGCGGGTGGGGATCGATGCAATTCAGGGTGCTGCCCATCATGTCTGCCTGAGTGAGGCGCTGCTCTGGCATCAGCCCTTGGGGAAGGAACTTCAACCACTCAGTCTTCTGACAGCTGTGAAGGTCGTTAGCAGCAAGCACCTACTAGCAGCCTGAAGCTGATTAATGCTCTGTAGCCATTTAGTGCTAGAACCCAGCAGAGCTGGCTGGATCAGGCCTCGGTTGCTCTTACTCAGCACTAAATGCTGTTTAATCTGAATCACAAATGAGGGATGTTAATCTGGACCAAAACATTAAAGCAAGTGCTAGCAAGAAGAAGCAATCGCAGGAGCAAGGAGAGGTAGGGTAGTGGCGTGTGCTGTTCGCAGCCACCCTGAGATCGTGGTGTTTCAGGCTGGACCTTGCCACCTTCTCTTTCTAGCTGGAAAGGAAAATTTGCTGTATTTTGCCCTGTTCCACCACAGATAAAACCCATTTATGGATCTTGTGAACTCACCTAGCTGGACCTTTGGTCATGGGCAGCTGTGCTCCTCTTCTGGAGAGCTTGAATTTGAGGGTGATTAGGGAAAAAGGTCAATTTGCAACAAGTGGCAGCGAACAGGAGCCTGTGCTCCAGCGTGTGTGTTCAGCGGAGGAGCATGGAGCCACCCAGCCACTGCAGGCATTTGTCTGCACCTTCTGCATTCAGAAAACCAGAAGAATTGAGGGACTCTGTCGATACGAGCCATAGCCTCGAGACCTTTGGGATGGCAAACACCAAATAGTGGTGACAGAGAGTTGGGAAGAGATGGGCTGCCCTGTCTTCTTGCGCAAATGCTGTCATGCTGTGCTGCTGCTGCCTCATGGATGGTCTTTTACAGAACAGCAAGGATGCCCTGTGGATGGTCTGGAGTGGGTCTTATGCTGGAGGCAGGGTTCAGGTGTGGAGCACCCCAAACACATGCCAACCCCCAGGTCACAGCATGCCTGGAGAGGCTGGCTCCCAAGCAGAGAGCGGCTGCTGGTCTTTCTGGGGTGGCTTGTGCCTAAAGGTCCACCAGTTTCTCCCATCGCTTTTCTTGGAGATTTTTGGTGCTCACTGAGAGCTCAAAACACCAGGGAAGAGCTGGGCTGCTCTGAGTTACCTTCTGTGGGGGTGCATGCCTGCCTGCTCATGATGGGTTTTCCACCCCACTACACCCCAGCGGTCTGAGCAGGGAGAGGATGCAGAGACATGGTGGAGGATACCGGTGTTTTCTGTGATGAGGATGGGCACCTGCACCATGGCCACCACTGCTGCTTAGTGACAGCAGGAGAGGGCACCCACGAGCTGTCTCTGCCCAAAGCACCAAGTGAGCTGTAGGTTTGAGTGGAAATGAAGGTTTTGAGGCTTTTTTTGTGCCTGAATTAATAGTTCTGCTAAGTAGTGTCTGGTGTAGTGACTGATGGGTGCTGGAGTTGAGCCCATCATGCTTGGCCGTTTGCTGTGTGTGTTACCTACCTAAAAAACAGGACGGGAGGACTGTGGTGGCATTGACTGCATAAAAAGGCACCTTTTCAAGGTAGCCGCTCAGAAGATGATGCGTGGGGGGGGCTTTGAAGCTGCCAGAAGTGGGGAGAAGTGGGTCGTACTGTCGTGCTGGAGCGTGCATGGGCTCCTGCCCGTCCATGCATCACTTATGGTCCAAGGTGTGCTGCCAGCATGTAACCCTGCCTGCTTTAAAAGCAACCGATGCTGACTGCACCTTCACACATCATTAACTTTTGCCTCAAGATGGCATTTTTGCGCTTTAAGATGTGTCTAAGGCTTTTTGTGCATCCATAGTAACAGATGAAAATAGTTGTCCAAGCAACTTTGCCATTTGACAGCACATTGACAGTGATCTTCCAGTGCTGCCTGTGATCCCTACCAGCAGCTCGGGTGAGGCAGGGAAATACCGTGATGTAGCCCCAGGGCTGGACATACCCTGTGTATATTGACAGAGCAATTACTTTATTCGTTCCTCATTAAACTTTGATATGGCCAGTGCTGGCTGATCAATGTCCGTGTTTCTCCCAAATCAAGACTGGGGTCTCTCTGAAGTTCAGCTCTCATGGCTGATGAAGAAGGAAGTAATTCCGCCGGCTCAGTTACAGGGCAGCACAGCTGCATATGCTGGTGGAGGGTGCCCCCATCCTGGGGGTGGGATGAGTCCTGGAAGGGGTGAGTCAAGGGAACGGGGACTCAGGAGGAGGGAGTGTGGCAGTTGGAACACTGGTTCGGGTGCGGGGTTTCCACACCGCACCCTTTGTGATGTGAAAACCTCTAAGATGGCTAGCCCCAACCTGACAAGGTTTCCTTGGGGGTGGCGATGCGTGTTGCTGGAGGAGTTCCCAAAGGTACATCAATGAAATCCCAAAGAAAGGCCAATGTTGTCCCTCTTGAAAAGGCAGGAAAGAACTGTCCACCTGACTCAGAGTGAAGTGCAGGTGGGGACTGACTGTCTGAATTCGAGCTGTGATGAATCCCATCCTCCTTGGGGTCACCCATGGAGGTTCAGGCATCTCAGGACCTCAGGCCAGAATTGACATAACGAACGGTGTGCAGAGAGGCTGGGCAGAGTCAAGAGCGGAGCCAGGGCCACATCCTGGCCATGTGCTCCCTCCTGCTCGGCTCTTGTTCCTTGGCCACCCTCAGCCACGTTACTCTCCCTCCTGTGCGAGAGGGAGGGTCTGCTGTCATCCTGATATGTTGCCAAACAAGTAATGAGGCACTGGGGGAAGCTGGGAAAGACTCACTCCTGCGTGCTCTCACTGGCTCAAGTAATCCTGATCCAAGAGCCCAGCCCAGCTCCTCGTGTGCAGCCTGCCCTTGGTACGCACCAGGGTCAGCACAAAAAAAAAGAGGTGAGTTCTTGGGCTGCAGGAGGTGGGAAAAAACTCCTCGGTTCCTGAGTCTTAGGGCCTTCTAAGGCAGAAAGGGGAAATTTGTAGGACTGTTCTAGAAGAAGGGCTGCCCTTTCCTTTTTGTCGTGCATGCCCTTTCCATGCCTTGACTTCATAATCATTGCTCTGCCTAACAAGAGAGACGAGTATGTATTTGATCATTGCATTGCTTTGAACCGAAGCGTTTGTAGTGTGTGTGGTGTATGCTTACAGCACTGTCACAGCATTAACCAGGAGGACTGTTTTGTCTTCCCTCCACAGCCTGGAAGTGTCTCCTCAGGTAGAAACCAGCTCAGATGCTCCTTCTCATTTTCCTCCCTGCTCCCCTGCCCAGTTTCCTCCTGCTGCTGTAGCCCATCTCGCTAGCATGCCAAGCGCTAACCTCTCTCCCGCTATTGGAGACAGTCAGTCTGGATGCTTGTCCCCTACCAACCCATTCCTCAACTCCCTGCAGAGCAATCCCTTCTTTGAGGACCTCCTCGCTGACCAGGTACTAAATTCTCCTTCACCTACTCACTTTTTCTCTAGTTTCCCGTCTGGGCCGCATGCTTCAACAGAGGTCGCTGGGAACTTTTATTCCTCAGAGGATTGCAGTCCCTCTGCCTCCCTAAGACATAAAGACCCGGAGAGGGAGTCTCCAGCCAAAAGCGTTTGTGTCCCCGTTCCAGAAACTACTCCCCCATCACAAGGAGACCTTCCTCCTCCGGATGAGAAACCCGCTATCCCTCCTTCCCTCTCGGAGTGGGATGATACCTTTGATGCCTTTGCGACCAGCAGGCTCAAACCAGAACTGAAGAAGGAAAACTTCTTTGCTTCGGTGGCAGCAGAGGGCATGGCTTTCATCGACGATCCCGATGCAGCCAGCCCAACAGAAAGATCAGCTGAACCGGCTCACGAGAAGGGGACAAAGGTATATGAAAAAGCTGATTCACAAATTGCCAGCGAAATGCCCACAACCCTGCGGTCTTGGACAAATTTCTCCGGTTTAGACGTGGGGGCAAACTTGGTGAGCACAACCCAGGAAGCAACCGTGATAGAGGATGTGCTGAGCCCCGTGTCTGCGGGGTCGATGGGAAGGAGGAGGAAAAGCAGCACGCCTACAGTTTGGACAGCCGCATTTGCATTGGGAAATCCAGGGGAAAAAGAGGCTTCAACGCCACTAACTGCTGAAAATAGTGCTAGGGAGGAAGGGGACAGTAATGAGGAGGAACCCTCTAGTGCAGGGACAAACGGATGGATGACCATAGCCACTGAAACTGCTCCTGACCTGTCAGAGAGCACCCAAAGCCTGGCTGAGCAGGAGCATGTGGGTCAGGAGAGTGCATTTGGCTCACGGCCAGCCTTCCTCACTGAAGGCGCCTTTGAAGCAAAGAGCGGATCTCGCACTGCGGCTTGCATGTTGCCCAGAAGCACCTTCGCCCCCGAGCTCGCCTCTGAAACCCTGCCAGGCAGCAACGTGGCGGCCGTGTCCCCGCGGGTGCTCGCAGATGTGGCAGCACAACGGTTCCCCAAGGCCCCTGAGCCAGGGATGGAGCCCCAGGGTGCTGGTAGCGAGGAGGAAGCATTCGACATACGGACTTCAGTCTACCGGCTCCAGGCTAGCATGCGGCTTGAGGCCAGTGAAAGCCGTGTAAAACTCAACTCTGACATTCGTGAGAAGCATGTCATCTTCTCTCCGCGAACAGGTACCCAAGAAAGGGAGGAGATGGCAGCCAGCTCGTCTGCGCCGCCTCCCAAACCTCCAAGGTGGTTTGCAGCTGCGGGCAGTGGAGGGGACAGCAAGGAGGAGGATGCTTGCAACCCACAGCCAAGGCAGCGAGGCAATGAGGAGCGATGGGAAGATGCGGAGGGCCTGAGGGCAGACGTGGAGCTGCCGAGGAGCTGCCTGAGCAGCAAGCCCTCTGTCCCAGCATCTCCCAGCCCGCCCGCACTGGGAGCGGACGTAGTTGAAGCTGGGAGCAAGTTCCCAGTCTCTGAGGATGATGAATCTGCCACTGCGGTCTCAGCATCTAATTTAGAGGCAAAAGCTAGTGAGCTGGCAAAGAGAGACACGTCTTTGGGGGAAGACTCATCAGAGATGAATGAGACAGATGCGGCTGAGCAGTTTGAGACTTGCCCATCGAAGTTCTCCCTAGATGGATTAGGCCAGTCGGGTGCTAAGGAGGGCTGGAGCCAGCCAGGTTTATCCCCCCCGATGGGGGCTGCAGACAGTGCCGAGCGGGAGATGGCCTCTGAGCAGGAGCTGTTCCCTGAGGAGCTCAGTATGTCGGGACTAAACCCACCTTCCAAGCTAGACCTGGGCCAGACGGAAATCTTCTGGACTGCTCTGGAAGAGCAGGAGGCAGCCGGTCACCCCGCGGGTCTTGGCCCATCAGTGCGACCCCAAAGGTTAGCACGTGGGGAGAGTCCACCCCAGCCAGAGCCAGTGTGGGGTGATGGTGAGGGGTGGCACGGGCCAGCAGCCAGCTCTGCTGGGCAGGTGGGAGGCCAGCCTGAGCCTTGTGCCCCCGTGGCAGTGGCTGGCCTTCCCCAGGAGGCAGACCAGGGCAGAACCCCTGCCAGCGAGCCCGAGGGGCCGTGGCACCTATGCTTGGCAGACAGCAGGATAGACTTCAAGAAGGCTGATTTCTGGAAGCCAGATAGGGCGGAGGAGTGGCACGAGCAGGATGCTTCAGCCCCGAGAAATCCCTTTGCTTTGGCACTCAGCCCAAATGCCCCAAGCAATCCCTTTGTGGAGAAGCCATCAGACCCCCTCCCTATTCAAGCTGTGCTGCCCGAAAAGCTTGGTCAGGGAGGCTTCAGCTTCACCAGCCTCCACGAGGAAGCCCTTGGGCATGGCTTCCAGCCCACTAACCTTCCCGGGGACCCACTAGGCAAGCCTCCTTTCCTGCATGACAGCCAGCCCTTGGCCTTCTCCACCCCTTTCCTTGTGGCTGCAACTAACCCTAAACAGTTCGATTTCCCTTCCCCTGTTGCGTGCCCCGCAAGCAGCGGGGTCCCTGCCGCGACCAGCCATGCAGCCGCCCAGCCCTGCCCTTTGCCGCAGTCCGGTGACACACAAGCTTCAGCGCTCGTGGTTTTGCCCAGGGAGACACAGCCAGCTGAGAAGCCCTTTTTCCAGCAGATGACCAGGTGAGCACTCCGGGGAAGGCGAAAGGGTGTGTTATTTGGTAGAGGTGAACCCCGTCTCCCTTCTGCTCTCATGAGGGGGCCGATAAGTGAACCCCGGCTCAGTGTCAGCAGCTCACAGTTGTGCTGACTCCAAGGAGGGCCACTCCACATGTTGCTGCAGGTTCTCTTCCCTCACCTTCCTGTGGTCCCAGAGAGTCCATCCTGAACAGCTTGAAGCCTTGGCTGTCTCGGTTCATGGTGGGGAATGGCCACTGGTGTTCTGTGTTTGCCCTAAACTAGGACAAACAGTTTGACGCATCCAAGACCTGCCCCAACTGAAAATTCAGCCACAGCAGAACTGCATCTGCATTTCACTTGATGCTAATTTTGGCTCCATCATCTTCCCTGTGCTTGCAAAATAGGTGCCTTTTCCATGTCTGCCAGGAGAGCTTCCAGCCATTAATGCTCTCATGAGTTCCTTCATGGCATGTGCGCAGCTACTGCCCCTTCCCTTTTCATTAATTCAGCTTTGGTTTCTTTCCTTTTTAAACGACCATCAGGTACTAAAAACTTTCTTCTTTTCATAGCCAAAAAAAAAATAAAATAGTAGTTTCACCAGGGCAGTGGCAAAATGCCGTTCTCCCCTCCCTCCTGCCAAGATGTCCATTGTTTTTGAAGCAAGTGGGACTTAGCCTTAAGGATGACGGGAATGGGAAGCGGGGTACCTGTGGTGGTGCGTCGGAGGAAAGAAGAGGCTGTTCCTCTGCCCAGGTCAGTCTTGGGCTTGTAGAAACGCCACGAAGGAGAGAAAGGTGCTAAGTTTAGGGCATGGAGTCCTGCTCTGTGTCCTTCAGTTCATCTAGTTTTCCTGGTACATCTTCCCCTGGTCTGCCTGGGCAGGAGAAGATTGCCATGGGCTCTGTCTGCCCAGAGCTCTTACGGTTTACATGGGGACCTGGGTCTTCTAGCAGTGATTTATTTGATCAGCCTCACTTCTGCGACAGAAGGCAAATGGAGCTTCGTGGGGGCACTGAAATGATAAAATCACGTCTGGCCCAAGAATAATATTGGTCATGGCCTTGGGGAGAGAGAAGGCAGGAGGATGGGTACAGCAGAACTTAGCTGAGCTTCAGTCCTTCTGCATGGGGAATCCCTCCTTGGCTTGTGCATGGGTTTGATGTGCAAAGTGACCTTGGGAGCAAAGACCAGCAAGAGATGGGTCTATTAGGTGATTGTTTTTTCTTTATTGAGGCCAGGTCCTCAAATCATTCTTAATTGGATTATGCATCCTCCAACATATAACCTCGTTCAAAATTTGCAGATAGAAGGTATACAGAAACATCAAGAATTTTGTTGATGTTTGTTATGTTTCATGGAAAGAGAAGTGTCCTGCGATCCCAAAGGGTAAAATTAGGCAATGAGAGAAGTGTAGTCCCAGGACCCTCTATGTCGATGGTACATGCTCACAGTCATCTTCAGGCTTGACTGTGCATCCATCCAAGGCCTGACTGGCCTGTGGGATGAAAGTGGGCTTGGACATAAGAGTTGGTCGTCATGTTGGTGCTGGCTTCTGTCATGATACACATCTGAGAAGTCCTTGAACATGCCTGCTCTGGTTTCTCTACCTGTAAAAGGCGGATGTTTTGGATACTTGCTACTGTGATTGAAGAACATTGGAAGAGTTACTGAGGTCTTTGTGGAAGGCTCTGATGTTCTGCACTACTTTATAAGACTGGGGAGATGTGACTAATTGTCATGGGGGGAGAGAGGAAAGCTGGCAGGGCCCTTTTCTGGGTCCCCATGGTGATGCTTGTCTTTCCTAGAATCATCTCCTATTAGGATGGTCAATGGCACGTAGATAAAGAAAAGATATGGTAGAAAAAAGGTGGAAGGGAAAAGGAAAGACTTCAAACTTAGAACAGGCATTAAAGCTTAGGTGGGACAAAAGTGTCTTTCTCTCCCATCAGATAAAGGAGGAGCTGGCATCTGGTGTGGATTATTGAGAGTCTGGTGTGCTGGGATTATGTGCCCTCCTTGGGAGGGATGGACACTGGGGACCCATGTCCTCTTCCCAGGTGGCCAGAGGGCTCTCTGCTGGTCATCTTGTTCAAGATGACAAGTCAAGGCCTGTATACCTGAGTGACACCAACACCTCCCACCTAGTCTGGCTGGGGCACCACCTGGTCACAGCGAGCTGGGAGGTTGTGCCCTCCTGGAACAGCTGCTTGTGTGCCAGATTTGAAGATGCAGCCGAGGAATTCAGAGTCCAGAACAGCATGTTTTGGGATTGCATTTGCAGATCCTTCCCTGCTCTCCTGCAGCGAGAGAGGGCTCTCGCCACAGAACTGGCACCACTGGGGTAAGGTGGATGCTCGAAGCATCAACTGCAACACTCAAGTGTACGGAGGCTCCCCTTTCTGCTCTTTGGGGAAGGGCGGGATGGTGCCTCCACTGCTGGGAAGGTGTCTTTGGTCACATCCCGCAGTACAGGTGGGACGTAAAGGACAGCCCATGACAGTGCTTTGGGGATTCCGCTGCCTTGGAGGAGCCCAGCAGTTTTGCAACTCCTTACTCATCGATCAGGAACTCAGATGTCTGACTGCTGCAGCATGTCATGGCACTTGCACGTGACAAGATTGGGAATGTCACAGGTGCCAAGGTGGTATTGGCACACTCTGCTTTGTGCCTTCCCAATGTCAGGAGTGCAGCAGAATCGTCCTCTTCTGAAAACGAGGTTTCGGGTTAAATCACATGCCAGTCTTGGTGATGTGAATGTATTCCTTGTGGAGCCCTTGGAGCTCAGAGAGTGGCTTGCCACGTCCGAGATAGACCTGGGAGAAAAGTTGCTGATCCTGAGTTCAGTAATTGCCTTTCTTCCTGTAGACCCGTTCTTCACAGAGGTCGGGCCCTCAGGTGCTGCATGCTGCTGCAGGCACAGCAGCTTACCCACGAGACACTGATTGCCTTGTATTTGTTGTCTTGTTCTCTGTGAGAAGCATTTTGATGGATTGATAAAGACATAATTTCTGAGTTGCTGTAGGGGAATCTCCCCAGTGTTTCACTGTGCTTAGCAATCACCTCAGGAACATTGGTGAAAGCTGTGCTGTGACACAGCAAGGCTTGCTGAGAGAGGGGGACCAGGGCTGTGCCACTGTCATCCTGAGATGTTTCACCTTGAACATGTTAAACTGCATCATAGACTTATGTCCACTTGGAGATGCAGTAGTGGATTAGGCAGGCTGTCAGTGTGAGCAACTAATTCTACTCTCAAGTTCACATTCATCGATGGAAACAGGCCTAACTTCTCGGCAGATCCATCAGGACTTCAGACATGGCTATGAGGCATGAAGCAACCTCTGCTCCCATGGAAGTACCCGGTGCCGACCATCCTGGGGCGGGATGCAGGTGGAGGAATGCCTCCTGCTTTCAAACCTCTCAGAGTGACAAGCTGAGAGGACAGAGCCCCTGCTTTGCTCAACAGGAGCCCTGAACACAGTACCCTCTCAGCAGGAAAAGAAGGGGATTTTTTTTTTTTAAAATACCTTTTCCAGCTCTACAGAAGTTAATGTGTTCCCACTGGCAATGGGGCTGAAAGCCACCTCTGACCAGACTTGCAATAGGAAATGTCCCCCTGCTTTCAAAATGCATCCAAGCTATCCCACTGGCATCCCAAGGCTGTTGCTGGTTTTCATTCTGTAGAGTGCCCTTGGTAAGTTTGGTCCAAAAGAGGTCACCTTCAGAGGTTTAAAATGGTTTGAGTGTTCCTGACGGCCAGCAAGTGCCCTGCAGACCTCTTGCTTAGGGGTGGCAGTCTCCTGCTTCTGCAGCCGTACTCTGGTCTTAGTCTCTGCGCTGGCTGTGGGAATGCGGTAGGGGTGCATGAGGCAACAGTGCCATTTGGGGCTACTTATCTTTAGATCTGGCTGAGATGAGCAGTCCTGGTGGCTCCCCAGCCACTCTCCTTCCCAGACAATGTTTTGAGGAACAGCAGAAGTCCTACAGTGGTATTAGAGCTGTCTTCCCCAGATCTTGCAGTGAACCCCACTCATCTTGGGCTAGGAAGGAGGCTAGCAGTGGTTCGAGCAAGCAAAGTCGTTACTTCTGTTTTTTAAAGGACTTGGGAATGAGCAATTTTTCAGGATCTGTGCACGGCCTTCGGTCTGGTTCATCTCACCCCATTGTACGTCATAACAAATGGACAACTGCTGGACCGCTTGTAGCGTGGTATCATGGTGTTTGTAGCTCTGCTGGTGAAGGGTTTAGTCCAGGGTGGAGAGTGTTGGAGGCTGACATGCAGAACAGGGACTTCACCGACCCCTGGCGCTATCAGTGGACTCCCACTCAGATTTGTGGGATCCCTCTGCATCCTTTCAAGCTGTCGGGGAAGCCTTGGCTCTGTCCACATGCTTCGACAGCTCTGACAAGGGGTGTTGACCCTTTGGCTTGTTGGAGCTGGTCAGTGGCTACCATTGCTGTACTCTCCTAGCAAACGAATGACAGGAGGCATCATCGTGGTCAAAGAGGACTTCTAGATGTGCCCTGTCAGCACAATGGGGGGATTGCTTGGTACATCCTGATCCCATCACCACTGACAAGGCATGAAGACACCAGCCTTGAGGACCTGGGCCATCCACCTGATGCCTTATGTGATGCTGCCTCTGTCCCAGCCTCACCCATCATCTCTGACATGGAGCAGGGTCGAAAGCCACCTGCTCTGCTTTTGAAAGGGAAATAAAGCCCAGTTGAGTGTTTACAGCACAAGCTGGACTTGAGATGGGTCTGTCCCAAATGGGCTAATGGCTCACATGGTGATTGAGGGTGTTATTCTTCCCACAACCCATCCTACCAACACCCTGAGGTCACCATTTGTAAAGAGAGACTGCGCTTGGCCGCCTTGCTTGAGAGCTCCTGTGAGCAAGATGTTCCCCTTCCCCTGCAGCTTTGTTTGGATGCACAGCAGCTGGGATTATCACCCTTTGCGGGGTGGCTGCTGCATCTGATGAGTGCAGAGGCTGTGCAGAGCTCCCGGGTAGATTTTATGATCTTTTCATCCTGAGTACGGTGCACAGGTCTGCCTGTTCCTTGCAGGAGGGTAGCATCAGGTCACTTCTCTTTCCATCATGCTGAAAAACAAACTCACTTTTTTTTAAGCCCAGCAACAATTTTTTGGGTGAAGAGCAAGGCAAAAATAAATGAAAATGCAATTCCCCCTTAACTGACAGAGAAAGTGCATTCAGATACAGTCTCCTCACCCTCCTTTGTGGTTAGTGGAGGGGCACAAATTCTGTGGTATTTTCCAGGCAGGTGTAGCCCAGCTCTTAGGCTGAGGCAGTGCAGGAACTGATGCGTGGTGGTACAGGAGCATCCCTGAAGCATCAGTGGTAAACCCAGGCACTAATCTGGGTGCCCCTGGGCAGCAAAATGCCCCTCTGGGCAGTGGATGTAGCAGCCCCCAATTACATTGGACCTGGGTTAAATTTCCCTCAGCTGTTCCAAGACCTGGCAGCCGGGAGTTTTGACCCACAGCCCCTCTGTGTGGACTGAGCAGCATAAATGTGGGCACAGGGATCTGTTCTGTATCTCAGCTGAACATGTTTCCTGGGGCTCCTTATCTCCTCTCTGGGTGGAAACAGTGTTGAAGAGTGCTGTGGGCTGCCTGCTCTGCAGGGTGCTGGCTCTCCTCTCTCTCTCTCCTCAGAGGAGGTGAGCTTTTAGCAACACAGGCACAGAGCATTTAGCTGTGTGGAGCTGAGTAAATTCGATAAGTGGGTCCCATCCCCTTAAAAACCAGAGGGAGAGGCAGACAACGTCATTCCCCAGCTTGGGAGGGTGTTAAATGTCCAACCTCCTTGTTCTCCTTAGTCCTCACCCAGTGAAACCCATCAGCGCTGCGGTGCAAGAGGTCTCCAGTGAGAAGAAGCAGCAGCATAGGTCCAGCCTGACGACCGCTCTGAGCAATGGCCTGGAGAAGCTGAAGACAGTCACCACGAGCAGCGTCCAGCCTGTGGCCCCATCCTCTCAACCGGAGAAAACGGACTCAAAGAAGTTAAAGGTAGGAACCTACCACTGAGGGAGCTGCATTCCCACCTGCTTGAGATGTTCTATAGTCAGTGACAGAGGTGCAGAGGTGTTGGAGGAGGTAGAACAGGGTCCTGCCACAGTGTGAGCAGAACCATGTGTATTAACCCTGACATCCTTGATCCTGGTTGCCCATCCTCCCACTGGCCTCCCTTCCTCCATGACCTGGTCTCTGGACCTTCTGACCCCACTGTTCTTCTACCATTGCTTGCTTTGGTTTGGGGTTTTTATTGTACAGTGTGTGAGCAAATGCCTGGTTATTCACAAGATGTGAAAGATGGAGGATGTGATAGCTGCCTGATTGAGGGCCTGAAGAGTTTTTTCTCCTGACAGAAGCAGAGGGAAGGTGCTTCCTGGAGCCTTGCTCAAATGCCGCTTGCTTGGCTGTATTTTAAATGCTGGTATGTTGAGGCAAGCAAAATACCTGTGTGATATGTCTGAGGGCACAGTCTCACGGGGTTGCCTTCTCCTTCCCTTTGTCTGCTGCTGCTCTCTTTGCCTCTCCAGCTCGACATGTAAAATGCTGCTACTGTGGTTCACCTGAGTGGACTCCCCCGGGGCTCTTGTCCTCTGGGAGCTTCTTAGGGGTCTTTCAGCTCTTAAGTGTCTTCTCCTGCCATCATCCAGGCCTGCTGCTGGAGGACTGGGGAAGGGGGAGTAGCTAATACCAGGCCTCATTATGCCGGGCTCATGGGCTCCATTATGCCCATGCCCTTAGCTTCTAACTGTTGGGGAAAAGAGGTTTGACACAGTCTTTGGGGAAACCCTGTTAAATGATTCACTCAGCTGGTGGAAGCGCACAGCAGTCACCTCTAGCTGTATGAGGGAGGCTGCATTGGCCTGGAGTCTGTCTCCAGTATTTTTGGGTGACTGCATGGCACGTGGGAAAGCTGCTGTGTAAAGACACGATGTGATAGCTGCACAATGTCTCAGGCTCATCAGGTCAAATTTGGAAAGAAGACAGACATAGAAAATACTGATTGCTTTGGTTGTTGCTGCACCTTGCAAATGCTAAAGGGAGCAGCGGTTTTAATTTGACTTACTGAATGTTTCTCTTGGTTTCTACCACAGGATCCCACCGTACTGGACCAGTCAGCCAAGTATTATCACTTGACCCACGATGAACTCATCCAGCTCCTGCTGCAGAGAGAGAAGGAGCTGAGCAAGAAGGAGGAGCACATCCATGAACTGGAGAACTACATTGACCAGCTGCTGGTGCGCATCATGGAACAGTCTCCCACACTCCTCCAGATCCCGCTGGGGGAAAGCAAGACCAAGTAACCTCTCCCCAGAGACCAGCATCACTTGCCTAGAGCATTTCTCCAATAAACAGGCTGCAAACATCCCTGCACACCCCCCTCCTCTTACAAGAGGACTCCAGTGGCTTCTGTTAGCAGAATTTAGCAGGAAAGGTTATCTGCTCCTTCCCAGCCCAAGCTTATCCCAGCTCTGGCTCCAGGGAGCTATAGGGTGGTGGGCTGTTATCCACCCTATGGGGAGGAGCAGAGCCCTCTACGTGAGGCAGATGCCTCCTTAGGTTCCTGTTGTTGTGACCAAGCGACCTCTTCTCAGGCACTCATCCTGCCAATGCTTTAAGTGGTCCATGGACATTTGAGAGCTCAAAACCAGCCACCTTGTCCATGTCTTCATCCTGCCACTGCTGCTCTTCTGCCCACACTCTTCCACATCTCTCTTCTCTGAAGTGGTGTACCCTGGCTGATGGACGGTGTAAAATTGGTTGATGACATCGAGGTTGCTTAAACTCAGTAAAGATCTACCAGAATGTTACTGTCGAGCCTGCTTGGCAGGGCAGCTAGTGGAAGGGGCTACTGTTGCATGCCTCTTTCCCTTCCTGCCCCATATGTTGTACCCCAAAACAAAGGGTCTCTGAAGAGCCAGCTCCCTGTTGTGCCAGTACCTGACCGTATGGGAGACACCACACAAAGCGACAGCGCTGGAGTTGGAGGCCGTAAAGGACTCAAGTCAACGTCACTGCCTGACTGCGAGTGGTGTCGATTCCTTCGCTGTGTGCATGCAGTCGTGATGCTGCCTCAGTTACCCAACTCGAAACTGAACTTGCAATATGGGAGAAGGGCCAGTGATGGTTTGTGCACCGTCAGTACTGCAGGAAATCTTCTCACACACCACCCAACCTGTCACCGGGCTGGCTGGCACCAGTGTGCCCTGTGGGGGACTCCTGTATGTATAAATCACAGCTGAATTTTTTACTCAGTATTACACTCCCCTTTTCCTGCGTCCACAGGAATTGCTTTCCATTGGCTGCCCCCACCATTGACTTTGCGTTGTCTTTTTCCATGCAACAAGAAAATGCTATCAGGACTGAAGATAGTGTGCAGAGAAAGATGTCTGACCGCCCGGCCACCTCTATGCATGACATCCTGCTGGGTCAGGCATCCGTCAAACACTCTCTGTCAAAGCTAGCAATTCAGTAATCGTCACAGACCCCCTTCAAGCCAGTATTAGTACCAAACACCGCTCAAATTGTATCGCATCTACATGCCAGCATCAGGTCTCTGGCAGCTTGGGCCCACCCTTAGGCGTTGTAGGGCAGCTCTCTTGGGAGTTGAATGCTTCTTGCTGCTAACTGTTGAGTGACTGTCTAAAGGCCTCTGATTTACGCGGTTTAACAACCGTAGATGATGTTGGCCTGAGGCTGGTAAGCGATGCTCCTGGTCGCACACGAGTACAGCGCAGCTTTTGATTTGGAAATGCTGTGGAAGGGTATAGAAAGGATATTGCTCCCTCTCTCGCTCTGCCAGGTTTTTGGCTAGAGATTGGTCCCATGCAGGCAGAGGGTCAGTTGGTGCGGGACTTGAGCTGTCTTGACATATAAGGCATCTTTGCTCTCCTGTAGATCTCCCAAAATTACTGGATTCTTTTAAAACCTTCTTACTCTTTTCTCCTTACTTGCTTCGATGTATACCACGACTTTGAAAAATTGTGCCTTTTGCAATAGGACAATAGCAGTTCCCTACCAAAAAAGGCTCTGAAATCCAATTCTCCATTCAATGCAACCCGTCTTGGGCAGCTTTCTCCTCTGTTTGCCTGCTAATCTGAACTAGGTGAGTTTATTTTTAAACGCAGACAGCAGAGCCTTCCCATCCCTGTGTGCAGGTTGCTTTTGGCCTTTGGCAGGAGTTCTGCACAGGCAGCTCGTGTGACGTGGGAGGTTGAGATATTAAGAGATGACACTGGGGGAAAAGCAGGCCAAATGTTCCAAGACAAAATACAGCTGGATAAAGACAGCAGTGTTGGGTCATGCTCGAAGCCTGAGGTTGGAGAAGCAGGCTGTTGGGGTAAGAGCTATCAGGAGAAAAGGAGATTTGGTGTTGCTGTCATTGACAATGTGTGGTCATATCTAGCTGATATACCATCGTATGAGGAGGAGGATTTGTTACGTGGGAAGAAACCAGCTATGAGCCTTTCATTCCTACCTGCCTTTGCGCCTGGTAGGAAGTCATCTATGGTTTTGCACTTCTCTACCTGTGTCTTTATGTTCTTCCTCCCTATGCGTGTCTCAGGTGCGGGGACTGTTTCTGGTGTAAGATATGAGGGTCTGAGGAAGGGTGTTTCTCCCATTTTAGAAAGTACCAGAAACCTCTCTCTGCCTATATTACAAAAGATCCCATGGCCTGAGAACTAGATTCCCTTTCTGGGTGCCTCTCTCTCATGGAGAAGCTCTTCCTTTTACCTGAAAGTGAGCAGGGAGGAGTTGCGGGCAGCTAAGAAAGCAGTCCAGCATCAGAAGAGTGGTGTGGCATGGGAAGGAGGGCTGGGAGAAGGGGCAGCCCCACCGCTGGCCAGGGATGCTGAGTGGTGAGGGCTTATGTCAGGTTGGCATTAGTAATGGGGAGGCGTAGAGCTGAAATCTCACACTAGAGCCAGGGGCCCATGCTGGCTCTCCGCTCCCTGAAAAATAGCTGCTTCCTGGGCCTTCTCCCCCATCAGCGATCGGCATTGTAGGTGCTCCCCACACACAAGTGCCAATGTTTATATGGAACTTGCTGCCCTTTCTCCCTGCCTTCTCCCCCTCCTCTTCCATCGCGTTTCACCATCTCCCTAATCCCCCCTCTGCCTTAGTGAGCTCTGCCTTTTTTTTCTCCAAAGCTTGAATGTTTTGCACTTTATATATTCAAGTTAATCTCAGAGCTACAGCGGGCTGTATCGGGTGTACGGCCTTTTCAGCAATACGTGCTTCCTCCTATGACGTGCCTCCGTTGCAGCGGAGCAACACAGTCCCCGAACTGCCTTCCGTCGCAGGAGCCTGTGCCGTCTCAGAGGAGGCTGGAGCAAGCAGAGCTAAAAAGTTCTCGCCTTGACTTTGTGATAGCAGAGCATCTCCAAAGGGCGAGGTGTGGGTACAGCACGGGTACCTTGGCATCGCACGTGAGACAAGGGGCTAAGGAAACAAACAAGCGGTGATGACAGCCAAGGCTGCCCCAGATGTTTCGTGTCTGTTCTCGAGCGTTTAGAAGTCCAGAGGTATCTACAAATGAGGACCTGTGCTTAGGAAAAGGCATCTTAAAGATGCCTCTGTCTTTGTTCCCTGTTTCTCCACCCCGCTGTCCTGCAAATGTGGAGTTTTCTCCCCCACTGCAGTTTTTATTCTCTGCATAAGAGCAAGCAAGCTTTGCCACACCACACAACAGCACTGAAGCTGGAGTCTGTAATTTTTTTGTTAAAACCTCTAAGTTACCAGAGGGGAATGGTTTCAAGGACCTAGATGTTTTCTCGTGGGGGAGGGAGGGAATGAGAAAAAGAAGTGGGGGAAATGTTCTCAAGTTGCTCATGTCCCAAATTTCCATATTTAGCGATTAATCTGCAAGAACAGGGAGGCGAGCAGCACTTCTGGTCAGTGTGCAAGGTAACACTCTGAGATCTGTCGCTCCCTGCTGAACTGAGCAGACGAAAGGGTTTTAATGGGCCAGCAGCAGCTTTTCACTGGTTCCGTTTTAAACACAGCCATAACAATTACTGTGTATTTTTGCCTTCTGGTCTGTCTTTCTCTTTTCACGCTTAAGCCGTTTCACAAGGTCTTCCGCAGGGTGCTGTTGCTCACAGCCGTGCTCTGCTTTTGTTGTCAGCCCACAACTGGGTTTCTTGCTTTTAAAGAACTCTGGCCAAGTGATTTATTTTTGCCTTGACTGGCTCTCCTGTCCCAGAGTTGTGGGCCAGAGGAACCACCAAGGTATATCCTTAAACTGGAACAAACCTGAAGGGATGTGGATACTGAAGTGTCACATAGACTAAGCCTTACAACTTGTCTGTGAAGAAACCGACGTGTGTTTTGTGTTATAAACGTGGGGTGGAAAAACATCCCAAAATGGGAGAGATAAGCATTGGGGTTTTTGGAGTTGTTGATTTCCCTGTACTTTATGTATGCAGGAAGTGGGTTCTGTGTGTTTCATGTTTTAATAGTTGCAACTAATGTTTATAAAGAGCTTGTTATTTACGTTTTAAGCACTTTAAAAAAAATAAAAGTTGTTCAAGCTGTTCCTAGATACTTCTGATTTATTGACAACAGCGTCTGTGCTGATAGCACTTGGACAGTGAGTGACATTTATCTGTTTATTTTCTGAAGTAGGATGATGGTGTCCAACTTCTCCGGCAGCTTTTCCAGCATCATTAACGGTCCCCAAGCACCCACTGCCATGTGGTGGCTGCTGGGGGGGGGGGCGGGGGGCAGTGGTACTGCAGAGTTACCTTGAGTTCCCCTCCAAATATTGTCCCTGCCTCAGTTGATCGGTGCACCCGAGGGGGGATAAGCTCCTCTGAGCTTCCTTGCGTGTGCCTTAACTGTGTTGTGTGCTGAGCGACTGCAGGAGCTTGTGTGTCTCAGGTGGCCACACTGCCCTGCGGTATCCAATCTGCCTGCAGCTCCCTTACTGCTCACCGTTGACTTTGCCCCTGCGTGGCAGGGGGGGTAAAGCTTATTGCATTCCTGAGGATTTGTGGAAAATCAGCAGCTGAGTAGAAGAGAGAGACCCCACTAGGGTGCTGGAGGAAGAAGAACGGAGAGACCTCGCGTTGCATCACAGACACTGGGGAGTTCAGCTGCAGGATGCCTGGTGAAGGCACACAGCTCCATCAGTGCTGCTGCTGCTCGTGGGAACGGGCAGCTTTTACCCACTCTCCATGGGCACAAAGAACTTCCATTTCTCCCCCTCCGTGCAGCAGACCTTGCCCGGCACAGGGCTGATCCCCAGCCGAGACCTTCGCCTCCAGCTCCTCTACCCTAATCCCACCCACCTGTTTCGCCGCTCAGCTGTTTTCCTTCTCAAGGCCCGCTTCTTTCTTCATTCATGCCTTTTCCTTCAAAAAAATTAACTCCCCTTAAGCTTCGGTAAATGACTTTACTGCTCCAACAGAAGAGTTTCGTTAGCTCTAATCCCAGTTTATTTTTCATCCAGCTGGATCGCAGGCCGTTATCAAGCTCAGCACCTGTCTGGGGGGATCATGTTAGTCCTGAGAGCCTGGATGGGCTGAGGGGGGGAAGTGTTCGGCACGCTGCTTCGCGGGATCAGGGCGGTGAACTGTGACCCTCTGAAAGACTATCCTCCGAAAAGACGGCCTGAAATGACTGGGCCAGTGTGGGGTTCCCCTGAGTGCAGGGGCACAGGGGGTAGAGCAGAGCAGCAGTCATTGGGAGGCTGGGGGGAAACTGGAATCCATCAAGTCAGGAAAAAAAAAAAAAAAGAAAGAAGGATTTTAAGACCTTAGTCCTGCTAAAACTGCCGGACGTGATTATATCGGGTGTCTCTGCCTGCTTGAAAGCATAAGCACAGGCTCAGGACTGATGCAAATAATTCCTGTCCCTGCAGGAAGAACTGGCTGGGTTTGTTGTTCGAAGCCTGAGTTTTGCTGCCCGCCGTGAGTTTTCTTAAAATCTGGCTTTACAGATGGAAGCCGACAAGAAATGTTCCTGTGACTTTCTCCCCGAGCCAGAAGGCAGCCCAGCCCCGCACCCAGCTGGCACGTGTGGGGTGGCCGTCTGAGACCCCAAAATCTCCCTCGGTTTCTAGATGAGCTCGCTCCATGTCTGGGGCGCTTGTACCTCCCCCCACCAAAATGGAAAGAAACGTCAGGGCTGATTTAATAGTCATTGCTCTGGGGAAGCACCCTCTCCCCCCCTCTCCTTCCTTCTTCTTCCCCAAACCAGGGAAATGTGAGTTGTCAGTCTAAATGGATCTGGTTAGATTGATATCAGCCAAAGAATTGATATTCTTTCTGGTATTTAACCAAAAAAGTGATAGTCTTATGTCACTCCAAATGTGGTTTTAGATAAACAGATTCTCTCCCCTCTGTTGTTACAAAACATTTAGTGTGTCAACATTAGGGATTGTATCAATTATCTGGCTCTAGCTGTAATGGGAGGGAGGGGGATTTCCCTTGTGTAGAGACGGAGGGATTTGGGTAATCATCCATATTTATTGGAGGGATTTTGCTGCGTTGTGCAGTACGGGATGAAACCTTTAGAAAAAGAAGAGTTGCCTTGAAAAGCATTAGTCACATCAAAATGATTTTATTTTTCCTTTTAAGACAGCGTTAGGGCTCCAAGCCGGGTTTGACCCCCCCCCCCTAGAAGAAAGCAAACCTGAATGACGCGCTGTTCTTCAGGATAAAGATCGGCATCGTTACCACAAGCAGAGGGATAAGAAGGGCAGCGGTAAAATGTAGCTGCAAGAGCCCTGGTTGTGCTGTGGGGTCAAAAGGAGATTTGAGCCATGTGAAACCCTGCCCTGGTCGCGCAGCTGGGGCAGCAGGCAGCAAGTGCTCCCCAGTCTGCACTGCAGCCACTTTAATTAAAGTAAGCAAACCATTAACTCCGAGGACAGGGTACAAGGACAGCAGTGGGTACGCTCCAGTAAGCAGGACTTGTTGTTGGACCAGATCTTCGCTCATCATCTCTCTTTTCCTGGGGAGAGGCGCGTTTGCGTGCTCGCACGCAACGAGGCAGGGAGAGGGCAAGAGGAGCGGCGACGCTGCCCGCCAGCAGCTGTCACCCTGAGGGAGCAGGTTGGTGCAGCGCAGGAAGGAACAACTTGATTTTAACAGTATCTCTAAGGGAAGAGGAACAAGAAATGAAAAAAAAAGTCACTTTTCTATTCTGGTAGAAGCTTCTTCCTCGTGCTGGTGCAAGGGGTAGGTACGTGTGCTTTGGTGTGCTGCCTCGGGGTGTGTGTTACAGTGTCTGCTCCCACGGCAGGTTAAAGCGCCAGTAAAGCACGTTTCACCCCTTCCCGCATAACCTGAGTGACACCACGGGACTCCCCGTCAAGAAAACATGGCCACGGGGCTGAGGCAGTAAGGCAGTGAGCGGTCTGAGACCCGGCAGCAAGACCGTGCCAGGCTCGGGGAATGGCACGAGCTCCCTGCCCGGGTGGCAGCTCACAGAGCCTCTCACCTCTCACCCAGCGGACGGCCAGCTGCCATGGGGTAACTGCTTCGGACACGGCCAGAAGTGTCCTACTTGCGGCAGGCTCTGCGCCGGGCCCCTTTTCTGTCCCCTTTTCTACCCGAAGCTGCAGGAGATTTGAGATTCAGTGAAGGGGATCAGCGGTGAATTAGCCTAAAAACCGAAATCGGTTTTGCAGGTGGAAAGAGAGTGGGGAAAAAAAAATAATCAGCACCACATCCATGAAGCGGGGCAGCAGCATCCCTACAGCAAACCGTTGTGATGTTCTTATATTTCCCCACACAGCAAAAAAGATGGGAATTTGGTTTTTTTTTAGGTATATTGTTTAATTCCTCCTTAGCTGGAAAATCTCTTTCTGACCTGCTCTGTAATCTGTTGCCTTTACTTCTGCTGCGCCAAGCCTTCCTCTTGTACCCTGACGGCGTTCCCCGCTTCATCCCCGTCTCCAGTCTATTTGCTGGCCCTTTGCTCTTCCTCGGAGAATTGATCCTAATCCTCCAAACAATTTCACCGGCATTTGAAGGGCCAGACACTTCTCATTCCACTAATCTAGGGAAGAGGATTCTGGAGATCGCTCCGTACGCACCCCTTCTGCCCCCAGCCCTGCACGACCTTGCCTTTATCTCCACGAATCGTAATGCTGAGGAAGCGGACAAATAAGTCTGCATCAAAGTAAACTTATTATTTCCAGGTTTCCTATTCTTTATTTTTAATCACGTATTTTAAAGGTCAGTAGCAATTGTTAAGTTCCCATCAAGTAAGAATATGTGTTTCCACAAGGAATTGCTGAAATGTGAGGGTTTCTTCAGAAGCTTTTGGGCTTTCACCTTTCAATGTGTTATTATTTGCTCAATTTCAGAATTAAGGCAAACGCCTGCTATCCACGTCATGTTCCTGGGCATCCTCTTATCACCACCCATATTCTGGCTGCTATGCCGGTGTCGCAGAGAAAATGGCGTTTTGTGTTCAAAAAAGGAAGAGCATTTTGGCACGAGTCCCTTGCGGAGCGGTCAGAAACGTGCACCATGAGGTGTATGTGTTTTTAGGGCAGGAAGAAGGGAGCTCCGTCACCCAGGCGCAGCCGGTTGCCTCAGACACCTCTGTTAGTTGCTAAATTAAACCGTTATTTCACAAAAAGGAGAACAGACAAGGAGAAGTGGCAACAGAGGCAGGGGTCACACACGCTGTGTATGGCCCTCGCAGAGCCCCGCCGCCGCCACCACACCGGACTACCCTGTGCGGGAGCAGTAGGGAGGCCCTGCTCTACCCAAAACCCTTTGGCCGCGCTGCCTCAGGACCTCACGCTCCCCTCAAAGGCACGGCCCTGGCGGCAGCCTGGGCAGGGGAAGCCATCCTGCCAGGGGGGGCCCCTCGCACAACCTCCCCGGCTCCCTCCTGGGGCTCCCCTCAGGTTCCCGCCAAACCACATTTCCCGTCGTGCCCCGGGCCCCGGCCCCGCTGCGGACTCCATTTCCCATGCTGCCCCGCGCCGCCGCGCCCGCCCCCATTGGCTGGCAGGGGCGGGGCCGCCCTGTCCCAGCCGCCCCCTCTCTCCCGCCGCTCGGGCTCCGCCTCCCGTGGGGCGCCGGAGCGCCGGCGGACTACATCTCCCGGCGTGCGCCGCGGGAGCCTGCGGTGGGCCGCGGCCAATCAGCGCGGCGGCGCCGCAAGGGGCGGGCCCGGCGGCGGGGGAGGCTGTTTAAAGTGGCGCTTTTGCGGCGCGCGAAGGGGGATGGCGGAGCCGGCGGACTATCCCCCGTTCCAGCTGGGGAAGCCCCGCTTCGAGCAGGTACCNGGCCGCGCGGCTGTCACTCAGAGCCGCCGCCCCCCGCCCCGCGGCGGCTCCCGCGGCGGGCGGTGATTGGCGCGTCCCGCCGTGCCCCTGTGGCTCGGGGCGAGGGGGGGGGCGGGGGCGGGAAGCTACAAGGCCACGGGTTCGAGCCCCACGGCCGCCGCCTAGGGCGGCGGGGTTGGTCGGGGGTCCCGGCTGCCAGTACACGGCGCGGCCTCGTCCTTCCCCCCCTGCCCCCGTAGGTACGAGGGCTGGGCCCTGCCCCAGCGCGGGTGGCGGCGAGCCCAAGGTTGCAGGGAGGTGAGGAGCTGCCCCGGGAGAGTGTGGGGCCTCCAGGGTTGGGCGCAGGGTGGGAGCGGTTCCTGACGGGGTCCCGGTGGGGGTGGGAGCCGGGGCCACTCCCGGGTGGGTGCTTCAGCTGCCTCCCAACGGGCTGTCCGTGCTGCGGGCTCACAGGGGCCCTCGGCTGCCCCTGTGGGGTCGGGGTGGAGGCCGGGCAGGGGCTGATGCCCATGAAATGGTGTTGTGTGGGGTGTCTGAGGTGGCTGCTGAGGAAACGTTGTTTGGGATGATGCTTGAGGTGAGGAAGCGGCAGCCGTGTGGTAGAGCCGCCCCGTCCGTGGTACCCGATGGCTGGGGAATGGCGAGGAAGACCGGTGGCCCACAGTAGCTGTGCCTGGGTGAGGAGAGCTGGTGTTCACCCCTGCTGCCACCTTCCACAGCCATGGTGTCTGTTCACGAGCCATCTGCGGGGTCACTGCTGTGGTGTGGCTGACAAAGACCACTCTTCGTTCTTGTAGAGCCATGTCAGGCTTCCAGTACAGCTGGCAAAGTTCATAAAACCTACTTCAGTCACTCTTGAGCTGGGTAAGACCCTTCTGGAAAGGAGCAAGCCATTGCAATTACCAAATCAAGAATGAGTAGCAGGAGTCTGCTCGTTAATAGGTGTGTCCCCCCTCCCACTACTGGGGCAATCTCCAAGGAGACTCTCTTCCCACCATCCACACAAAATCTGTATGGGACCATACAGATTTTTTGCCAACCATCTGACTTGCTAATTGCAGCTCACAGAGCTTGGCTTGACCAAAGCCACCCATTTGGGTTGCTGAGAAGTCCAGTTGCTGATTGCCCTTGGTGGGGGCAGCTCTTGGGTGGTGGATCTATGTGCCTCTTCCCCCACTGTCTTATCCCTGTTCGGGAGGTCATGTTTGGGAGGGAGACCTCCTTGGAGCAACAGATCCATCACAGCAAGGAAGGGGTGACTTCCCCACGCGGGGAGCCTGCTCGGCTGCGTGATCCAAGGGATGCTCAGGCTGGGGAGACAGAGCTTTTTAATAAGGAGAGGAGGAGGAGGAGGAGACGCTACTCCCTTCTAGACACCACAGATGATTCGAGGCACACTTGGCAGCGAGTCAGGCACAGAATCGGTGCGTTCTGTTCATTAAGGAGCGACTGTCACTTGTAGCAACATTTAGAAAAATGTTTCGAGGGGTATGGCAGGATGTTAATGATTGCGTGCGTGTTTGAGCGGAGATGTCCTCTCTCCTCGCTGCCACTCCTGGGAGATGAGCCGGGTGCATTTCCACTGTGGCCCGGATCCGGGATGAGTGTTGCCTGTCAGCAAAAGTGCCCTTGTGACTGGATGCTTCAGGGGTGCTTTGCTGAAGGGCCACAATGAGCATCAGAAATCATTCCCCTTCTCTTCTTCAGTGGTTTTATTCCTTCCCTGTAAAATTTTTCTGCAAAGCAGTGTGGAGGTCCAGTGGGAGCCGTAGGATGGGTCGTGGTGCTGGTGTCCTGCTGGCTGTAGCCCTGCATACCCCTGTTTTCTCCTGCTCCATCTGCCCACATATGAAGCACAGCTGGACAGCCCAGTCTGGGTTCTGGCAGCGTTGTAGGGTTGTAGAGCAAGAGAAGTTCAAGTATTGCTGGGGCCTTGGGCACCCGGTTGGATCCTGCAGTCAGCTCTGCCCAGGTTGGGGACGCGGCAGCCTGCCCCATCCGTGCTGCAGCCACGTGCCTGTTCCCATCACATGACCTAGCAGAGCCGAGGTCCTTCATCTCTGGGTCAGACAGTTATGGTTATTTCCCCCATCTTGACCTTGGTGTTTGCGACCAAACTTCGGTCTGCAGTGCTGGGGAGGAATGCCTACGTGAGCCTGAGGGATTGGCAGACCTTAAACACCACGATCCTTTTCTATCAGCTGTTCAGTGCGTTTCCCTGATGCTCTCTGCCTTTCCCATTGTTTTAGTGGCCTGTTGCAGGGTTTTATCTGTTTATAAGATCTTGGCTTTAGTGGTCCAGCTGACAAAGGATGCCTTACTTGTTTGGAAAGGATTAGTGAGCTTGGGATGGTTTTTTAAATTCTAGACATAGCCCTGAGTGATGACAGCCTTTACTTTTCCTCTGAAACACTGGCTGAGAGCAGGTCTGGAGCTTTTTAAGGAGAGATTTGACTAAAACTGGGGCTGGGAGAGATGCAGGGAGCTGTGCTAAGCATCTTTGTCCCTGTGGAGGAAAACAAGGAAAAGTTGTGTGTTAAGAACAAAAACCTTGGAGAGCAAACTCGGCTGCCTGGGGATTTGGTTCAGAGGAAACACGTTAGTTTCCTTTCCCCGCTGTGACCCAGAGCCCTCAGAAAGTGGCTGAGCAGAATTTAGGACAGCAGGCAGGAGACGTCCATCCCCCAGCACTACCTCTGGAGGTTATTAATGCTTCTTTTCCCCATCCTTGTTTTGCAGTTCACTTGTTTTCCTTGATCTTCAGGCAAGCGACGTTCTGTCGAGTCACCTTTTTTTTGGTTTCTTTGCTGGAAAAAGCCTCTGCCTCCCAATGGAAGCAGGCTATTTTTAGGTAAAGAAGAAATGAGGACGTTAGGCTTGAGAATGTGTGATAAGAACTTAATTTTCTGACAAGTAGTTCTAATTTGTTAGGCATACTCCTGTTTTTTTGTTTTGTTGGTGGGGGGTTTTTGTTTTTGTTTTTCTGAAATGATTTTCTAAGTGCTCCCTCTTTTAGAGCCAAAGCACTAAATGCATGTTCCCAATGCTGTGGAGTCTCTGCCTGTAGCCCAGGCATTTACCCTGGGCAAATTAAATTGTTTGTTTGGTTTGTTTTTTTTTTTTCCTTCTATCAAAAGAGCTGAGGAAACCTTTTCAGCAAGGATCTAAAGGTGTGGATGCAGCTGATTGCTAACCAGGGGTGTTAACTGCTGGAGGAATATAGTGCCAGTTAAACTCTGGTGCTTTTACTGGGGTCAGCCCTCTAAAGTAATACAAGGCTGTCTTGGCTAGTGAGGGAGGACTGCAAGGACAGGGCAAAGTGAACAAGAAGTGAACTGACTTCCCAGCTGAAGTCAAGGGTGGTCATCTCAACAAGCAGAATTCATGAGCATGCCTTGTCCTCTTTGCTAAGAAGGAAATAACACAAAAAAAAACCCAAGTCACAGATCTTAGATCCTTCAGGGGAAGACAGAAATAAAGGGGAATAAACCCAAACCAGAACTGTAAACATCTTTTATCCCTTGAAGAGCTCAGTGTGTACGTATGGTCATGGAGTACATGATGTGCTTAGGATGTTTTATTATGTTGGCAAAATATGCCATTTCTATCACTGTGATATTAACAGCATCATTAGAGATGTGCTGTTGTCAGAGCTTGACCTTGCAGATATTTTAAATGTTGGAACTCAACACATGCTAATCTCAGAAATGTTTTATAAGGACATTAGTGCTAAAAATCATTATTTCCTGCTCTTCGTATACTTTAATCTGGTAAATTTAAAGCACAGCCAATGTTTATTATCCCCCCTTAGCAAAACCACGTGCCTCCCATGTCCAGGATAACCCTTGCAATAAGGCACAGATAAAGGCCCTGTTGATTAGATATGCCTCTCAGGAGCTTAATGTGCTTGCTGCTCGCATACCAGGGCTGAAAGCCCTCGTACAGGCAGCAGGAGGAACGAGAGCTGTATCATAATGTTAACAGAGAAGTTTCTCCTCATGCTGCTCAGTGTAATGTTATTTTCCACTTTAAAAAAGTGAATGAAACTTCTGTCTTCTAAAGGGTCATCATTATGGAGAAGGGATTTTCTTAAAAGGCTGCGGAGGGGCTTTTAAGGTTTGTTCATAACTGCTTTAACTCTTGTATATGTGCTGGTCCAGCCCAGCATGTACAGGCTGCTTAAGATGAGGTTGGCATATGCTAAATGGTGTTTGCTGTCGACAAACGTGGCTTTCTCAGCCCTGAAGACCGGCTGCCCCTGTTTATCCTATGCAATCTATTGGGTCCTGCAAACACATGCTTAAAGACGAATTGCAGAGAAGAGGAAATACAGACACCTTTGGGTTGGATGTTTATCTGTTAACTTCACAGAACCTGCCAAAAAACCCATCCGTTGGCTTTTTTACATCTCTATGAGCCAGGATTGGATTTTAAACAGGGAGTTTGTTTGTTTGTGTCTTGTGCTACAAGATGTAAACCCCTACTACTCCATGTAATGCCTGTGAAAGGTTTCCATGTCATGTCCCAAATGTGTTCATGAGCAGACCTGTCACTGCAGGTACCTGAAGTTACTGAGATGCAGGAGCTACTCCTATACACACTCTTGGCTGTTAAATATTGTAAAGTCAATTTGAAAATATCAAAAGGTTGAGAGTCCGTAGCTTTAGCCTAAACTTGTAATGGGCTGGACCACAAGCGTGTGTGCAACTACATAGCTCTGGTGTCCAGCCATACCTTGCTAGAGTCCCACTGCTCAATGGCTTGAATTTTCTTAATTTTGTTTGTTCTAGCTTATATCTCTTCCTAATTAATTTAAAGCTGACGTAAGCCTGATTTTTTTTTTTAGTTCAACCCGCTCCAAGTCTGCATGTCTTTTGCTCTGGATTAATTAAATCCTTTTTAAAATTACACTGTAATTAAATTGGTAAAATTGTGCATATCTTCTGTTCTTCCCAGGCCTGCCCAGTATACAAATTTTGAGGAATGCCTGCCCTCTCTAAGGTGATAAACAAGTGCTTGCTCATGGTCACTTACCCATCTCTCGCTGCCCTTCAAATTTCTTGAGCCTGCAAGTAGTTTCCTTCTAGTTCTTATCTCGGAGTCAGCTGGATCTTGCATGGCTCGCAGCACAGCCACTTAAATGAGCTGGATCTGTAATGTACTCCGGTGGTCACTATGAACTGCTGTGCCATGTAAGGGAATTAATATTCCCAGCCGCTTTGCAGAACTTCATCATGCTTGCAGGCTGGTGAGAAGTGGTCCCAAAATAGCCATGATTAATCACAGGAAATTTGTGTTATTCAGTTTTTTTTTTTCCAGATAACTGTGTACTACAACAGATGTTACAGGAATAAAATGGTGAAAAAGACCACGGATGGACATTTGGGAGCTGAAGGTCAAGCTTATGGGCGTCTTGCAAGGTCCATCCCTTGCATGAATATGACAGCCAGAGCTGGAAATGATCCTGTTAAAAAGGAACCAACCTGAACTCTCACTTAAATCTGGGTTTTGTTGACTGCAGCGTGCTGTAGGGCTGCTGCTGTGCTGGTGCGCTGAACAGTTCCCGGCTGTTCCTGTGCTCTGTGGCTTGATCCTCTCATCCTGTTTGCTTGTCCTAACAACTATTGGTTTGCAGAGTTGGTGTGTCCAGTTCAAACCTCGGAGGGTGGTGGAAAGACCTTGCTTTCCCCTTACTAGATGATAATGGGCACAGAATGGTGGAGAAAGCATGGAGGAGAAAGGGTCAGAAGGAGGTATGGGAGAAGAAAGCAGTTCGTGTCTGATGTACAGCAAAAGAAGACACACTAGAACAGGGAACACTGTTTTAGCACTGAAATGGCATTTAAAAGGCAAATAAAATCAAACTCCCTCTTCTTAGAATTTGTAATAATGAATGAGCACGTGTTTGCCAGAGCCTGGGACATGGCAGTAGCTGGCAGGAGAAGGGCTGAGCAGTGCCTTGGCCGCCGGAGTTGCAGGAATAACAGGGTGCTCCATCATGATGACCTGCAGAAAGTGGTTCTCCAAGTATAAGGATTTACAATATGGACTGTGGGCAAGTACTTGCCATGATGCCTGGCTTTTCCCTGGTTGTCCTGTGCCCCAGGAGTTTGTTTTAGCACCATTTTGCTGAGATAATTCTGCTATGTACAAGAGCACCAGCTGGTTCGTGTATCCTAAAGCCCTCTAACAGAGCTTAAAAAGAAAGCAGTCATAGCCCAGGGAAGTAAATGCTTGTTAGTGATGGCAGAACTTCAAGCAGTTACAGAAGAAATGTATAAAAACTGGAAACGGCAATATTGTGGTTCACCTGAGTTCAGTCTCTTGTTTTCCTGAGGCTGGGGCTGTCAGTGAGGCGTCTCTTTGCTGTAGGAACCCCAGTATGATGTGGCAGCGTCTGGTCTGATCTAGATTAACGCCAAATTTTAAATAGCTTTTTTTGATAATAAAGAGAAAGGAACAAGAAAAATGTTACTGTAACATGTTTCTGAATTTATTTCTTCCAACATTTTTAAATTAGCTTCTTCATAGGAGCTACTCCATTCCTCTTAGCAGTGCCAAAAGGTCCTGTAAGAAAACTGAGAAGGTCAGGTCAGTGCCTGCTCGATCACTTGGCTTTGGAGTACAGCAAAGACAACCAGTAAAGTGCAATGGATTAATTTGGTGTTGGAAAATAATTTTGGGGTTAAATGTATTTTAAGCTGAAATAATTTTGTTATGTGTTTATTTATTTTTCATCACTTTTATTCACAGTTAAACACAATACTCCCATCATCACACAAAGAGTTGCAGTGCTCAGTGAAACCCAAGTGCAAGTGAGGAGTGTAAAATGTCAGTATGTAAAGGTGTTCAGGTGGTTTCTGAGTTGAGACAACTCTGTGGGAACCAGTTTTTTTAGTTCATTAGAGCCAAGAAGCCCTTCCTGAAGGCTTCTTGTATGTGGTCAGTCTGCAAAACAGTCTGTTGTATTTTGGCTATTGGTATTTGCAGGAAAGTATTTGAATGAGGATTGGAGAGCAAAATCCTGATCTGTTCTGTGAGCTCAGTTTTGTGGTTATGTTCATGAAGGCGTCTTGAGTTGCAGTTGAGGTGCAACAGTTGGATCTGATTTAATTCAGGAACTGACCTGGATGATGGGAAGGCAACCAGCAAGGTCTGGCAGTGAAGCAGCTTTCCATACTCACCTGAAAAGGAAAAACACGAAGTTCCATGGCTGGACAGCTGTAAAAAGAATGGATATTTTTTGCTCAGGCAGGGGCTGTACAGTCATGGTAAATACACTGCTGCTTGGGAGGGCTGAGCACTTAAAGAAGCGGTGATGATGTTTGGATGCGCGCTCAAGCAGACAACTTTTCTCTTGGTTTGAATTTGGTTCCATTTTATGTGGTTCTCAGAGAGACCACAGAAAGAGTGCTTTTGTTGTGGAAAAAAATAAGGTTCTCATTCATCACAGTTTTTAAAAAAACAAAACTTGTTCAAACTCATACTTCTCTACTTTTCTTTTTCTTTTTCTTGAAATAAGCCATGGCACCGTGAATTGACTTCGAGACGTTTTAGATGTAGAACTGGGGACTTCCGTCCATCCCACTCTGCCACTCATCTCGCTTTGATGTTGCTCTCCACTGTCCAAGGCTGAGCTTTATTTGCTGCTTTTCCCCTGGGATTTTTGATTGCAAGCGACCCCAGCTTGTGTGTGCGTGAGGGGGAGAAGCAGGATGGGGAAAGTGCTTCTTTACCAATTAGAATGTTGGGGTTTTTTGGTTGGTTTTTTTTTTTCATTTTGTTTTGTTTTTTCCAGTTGCTTGATTAACGAAGCTGCTCTCCTTAAAATCTTGGCCTGGATGTGGGAGTGAATGAGGTTTAATGCAGCTGCCTCATTTGAAGAAACTTGGACTAGAGGCAGCAGAGCGAGAAGTTTCTCAATGGCTTGTCTTCTGCTGTCCCATGGTGGTGATGAGGGATGTTGAGCTGACCGGTGAGCATGCTGACCTGATCAGGATGCATTAAAGGATAACTCACCATCACGGGACTGCAGCTCATCCTGTTTCTTGGGATCTGGGAAAGAGAGCAGGCAGACTTTGCCTTCAATTGCCATGATTGAGATTGAGCCTCAGGGTGACAATAGCCCTCCTGCTGGAAAGGTTGGGTGGTGGTTGAGCACCAGAATCCCCTTAGTGGGAGACTTTAAAGCGGGGTTTTTCACTTTCAGGTGGCTCATAAGGGTAACAAGGAAAAGCACGTTTATGTAATTGCATTTTAGAGGCTCATGGTAATGCAAAAAGAAAGTGGAAACCACAGCTGATGAGTTGGGTCTTGCTGCCTGCCTTAGGGGAGGGAGGATGGACTCAAGCTCAGGTCTCCCCGCCTGGTCTCTTTGTGCATCCCTGATGGTCAGAGATATTCTTGAGAACTGGCTTCTGCCTTGTGTTTCAGCCTAGGGAAGAAGTACGTGTGCATTCTTGTTGTCCTTTCTTTGAAGTAGCAGTAGCGAGAGGTTAATTCATATTTTTTTTTTTTTAAAGTGGGAATGGAAGAAGTGAGCACTGAAATAGTCCTGTCTGCTGGCAGACAAGTAGTTGGCCCTAGGTGACCTTGCACCATGAAGTGCCTTATGAGTATTTGAGAAAAGGACGCTTTGGCCATCATCTCCTAGCAAGCCCATAGCACAGCGCCTGCTGCTTGTCTGTGTTTAGTTCCTAGCCTAGCCTGTATATTCACACTTTTATTTTTCCTGGAAGAAGGCTAGGAGGATAAAGCAATTTTGCTTCTTGAAGAAAGCCTTCAGAAAGCCCCAAGACTTCTTCATACAGATCTTTTAAGTTTCATGAGGCTGGAAAAGCACTTCTTCCCTTACTGGGTTGCAGCATTTCTGGTTGGTTCTGTGTGTATGTGTACTTAAAGATACGAATGTTGGCCATAAACATTTGAAGAAATGGTCAGCAGCTCTGCATGATAGACTTGGCTTTTTTATTTTTATTTTTTTGCTCTGGACCTTACTGTGCAGTTCCATGGGAGCCTGAGTCAGGGCTGTTGTCCTGACCCTGCTTGAATGGCCCAGCCCTTGCCCTGGGGCTTGTCTGACCACAAAAGGAATGGGTTCAGGCAACACCACCATCTGAAAATGAATCCCTCATTTAAGGATTAGACTTTTGGCACTCTTAGCTCCCCAATCAGACAGTTGCAGCATTGGGTGAGCGTTAGCACTGGCACAGGGCAGGAGAGGAGGAGTGGGGGTGGGAACAGGATTGTGGCAGGATGGGTTTGAGCTGCTGAAATGTGCCCTTAGCTGGGTGTCGCTGAGGTTGCACCAGCCAAAGATCAAAGCAGGAGACCAGTGCTGTACCCGAACCAAACAAACAACAACCCTGGGCTACAGGACTGGCTTCCTGACAGCCTCTGCAGCTTTGCAAATTTAAATCCATACTTCTAAAATAACATTTAAATCATGCACATTTGAACTTATGGTCTCATTCCCCCTTCCTTGTGCTTTATACATTTGTAAAGCGGGTGTAAAATACTGATGTTGTATTTAATTCTATTTAATATTGTTTTTTCTCACTGTGAAATGCATATCAGAATGATAAATGCAGTGGAAAAGTCGAGGCCACAAATTTAAAAATCCTCCCCTTCGGTTCTTGTTTAAACCATGTACTCAGAACTGCTCTGAATTCTCTTACGGCTGTTCGGTGTTGAGCAAGTGCAGAAGGATGGGCAGTGGGAGAGGGACGATGGTACGTGGGAGCACTCAGGATAATGTGACAAGGGACCAAGTGAGTCATGTGTTAGTCATGTCACTCCCTGCACCACTGGCAAGCATCGGGCAGTAGTGATGTGGAGGACAGTGGCATCTGCAGAGATCTTTATATTGGAAATAAAAGTAAGGCAGCAAAATGTCAAGCTCGCAAAAGCTAGAAAGTACCAGAATTAGTGTTAATTAAATCAATGCTAATTAAAAACCACTGGGCTTTTTTTCTGAAGTTATGTGAAGCTATTTTGTTTAGTTGTGGGTTTTTCTTTTTTTAGTGCAGAACATGGAAAAATAACAGCAGAGAGTCTTGTAAGCAGCTGAGAACGGGGTGTTGCAATGTAAGGTGGTGGACAGCAGCGTTGCTGGAAACTGCCATTAGAGAGGGATTTCTGCCTGAATAAGTGGGCAGTATTATTGGTATTTCTCTGTGCTTGATGGATTCAGCAGAGAAGAACCAGCGTGTTTCATAAAATTATGCCAGGCTGTGATTAAATGCCATTCTCGCTGCTTTATCTATATTCCAGCCCTTTATTTATAGCATGCTTCTGCATTACAAATGCAAAAAGAGATTTGCTGGCACATGGCTGTAGAGCATCCAGGGCAAAGGGGTCCCAATATTCAAGAGCACCTGGAGGTCTGTGATCTGTGTCCTTTCTGTATCTGTGATGGGCTGCATATTCCTGGTAAAAATTCTGCTGGGGAGAAGCCACAGGAGAAGGAGCAGCGGCTGGACCAGGCTGCCCCATGTCCTTTTAGCCTTGCCGATGTCCAGATGAGAGTTGAGGCTGCACTAAGGCAGCTCTGGCACTTGGCCTACATCTGCATCCTGATAAAAGAATGCAGACCGATGTTGGAGTGATGATTCACAAGTATCCTGAGTACTTTTAATATATCAGTATTTCATGGTCCAGTGCTTTGGGCTTGCCTAATTTTTTTTTTTTTTTCCCCTCCCACCTGAATACTGAGTCAAAACTGCTCTCCTTTCCTTTGGAGCTGCCCATGATCTCTCCAGCCTATTTCACAGACACCTTCCGCTTTCTTTCAGGCTCTGTTCCCAGTTCTCTGGATCCCTTTCTGTTCCTTTAGACACTTTTGCTGCTCCCGACAAAGGCATCTTCACCAGGTTTTGCACAGCATTATACCTATGCGTGCGCATCTAGATTGGATTTGTCCAAATGTGCAACTAAGAACAGGCCCAAACCATAAAGTTATGGTTTCTTTTGCATATGTTAAGGTTCACAGTCCATCTTCTGTTCTGTGTTTGTGTAGGGACTGGCACAATGAAACCCAGCCCTGGTTTAGTGCCTGAACAATTCTGCAGTAAATGTAAGACATAAAACTGGGTTTGTACTTTGTCTTATCTTTTACCTTTCTCATTCTTCCCATCAAGGAGAAAACTACTTGGTCCCTTGTTGAAACTTTAAACTCTTTAGAACATTTGAAAATATAATTTCACATACCTTTTTTTCCAGCAGTGTATGGGTGCAGGAGTTTCTTCACACTAGTCTCTCCCCCAAATCAGGGATCCTGTGGTGCTGCTGGTCCTGTGAGATGGGTGCTAGTGGGAATGAGGAAAAACAACATAGGGACGGTGTTAAAGACATTGCAGGCTGGGAATTCCTTTGACAGCATCGCTCGGCATGGGAGGTCTAGAGTGGCACTGTTGGGTTTTTGTGGCCTGAGACATCTCCCAGGAATTTTGGGGGAAAAAGTAAAGGGTATTTTAGCAGCTTCATAGTATCCCGTTATTGAAGCATCTATATTGGTATCCTGTTAATAGCAACACTATTAGCAGGGTCCTTTCAGGCTTTCTATCACAAATTACCAGTGAATAGCTTCTATATTATTTCTTTTTAGTTGCTACTTAGTTTGCAGGGGAAATAAAACCTTTCTCTGCAGCAGGTGAAAGGCAATTTCTAACTGAACACATTTTGGTTTTTTCCTGTCTTTCAGACTTCATTTTATGGCAGATTCAGGCACTTCTTGGACATCATTGATCCGCGCACTCTCTTTGTTACTGAGGTAATGTATACGCACCTTGTTTTCTGAAAGTACTCTTTATTAGACAGGTTTGGATTAAAAACAATTTCTTCTGTGAACAGCAGAAGTAATGAAGCTCGGTTTCCAGTGGATTTGTGTCTCACAGTTGATTGATTGCCTAACTGAGCTTTGTTAAATCCGTAGCAGAAACTCGCTCTTTATTGGACATCAGGGAATCTACATCCGTCAGTCTCTCATCTCCCTCTAGTAACTGGTGAGACCCTGAACTGGTTTCAGTCAAACTTGCCAGTGATGCCTTCTTCTCATAAAGAAAATTCGTGCAAGGAAGAAAAATGCAGATGAGTAGATGAGAGAGCAAATATTAATGCTTTGAGGAAGAAATGAGCTGCAGTATGAGCTGGGTGGGCTTGCACCTCAGTTTTTCAGTGGCTGTACTCAAGAAGACCTTTTCTGAGCAAGGGGTTGTAGTTTTTCCCTAGTTATTACCCTGTTTGTAACAGGCTTTTGGGTTTCTGGCCCATTTATGTTTCATTTAGTGTTGTCCAGCATTACTGCATTTCCCCACTTTCATAAAATATTGAGCTAGTAGTTGTGGGGAATCCTTTTGAAGAAGTATTTTTACTGATCATCTTAAATTCTGCCTGTTGGCCAGAAAACTTAGGATTTTGCTTTCAGTGAAGGGTAGCTGCCTTTTCCTTTTTCTTTTTTCTCTTCTCTCTTTAACTTTATTTTCAGGTGGAGTAGTGTAAGATGAAAACATATGTGCAAACAATTCTGAAAACACAGGGAATGGAACTGCTTACTGTAGCTAGTGGTGAACTGAGTCCAGTTCCTTACACACTGTGATGGCGGGGGGGGAAGACCTGATGCAACTTTAAATAATCTTTTCCTTCTAAATCAACTAGATATTTTCAAAAACGTAAGATGTATTGTGTTGTTCATTTTGAGTACCTTTTGGATGTGTGCCCAAGAGAACAGCAGACAATAAAGCAGCTGTTCTTACACCATCACATTGAAGGTTGTACTTTCTCATGTAAAAGCACACTTTCAGATCAAGTTTGAGATCAATTTTCAAAAGCCACCAACCGTGATACGGAGCTCAGCCTGGAGACGTAACCTGCTAGCAAAAGTACCTCACAATTCCAAAGAGACTGTTAGCCGTCATTGTGTTATGATAAAAGGGAGCGGAAATCGCAATATTACCTGAGGATATAGTGCACTTTGCAGGTGCTAAAGCTGCTATTTAAAGAGGAAGTAAGCACATATGTCAGAATAAAAACTGTACTACCCATTAAAGGCTTGGTGCTCTTCTTACCTTAGCAGAGATTTAGTGTTAAGTGCAACACAATGCATATCGCAGTGTGTTTTAACAGCGTGGGGAATCCTCCAGTGTGCATTTGTGGTGATGCAGAAGCCATTGCATGTAGTTTGTGAGCTCTCTTTATATATTTTCATAATTTTGATTTTGAAATTCATAAACAGGTGCAAAGTGCCTTCACTACCTAGTAATAATTTTTGGAGGGAAGGAGAGGATACTTTGCATGCAAAAGGGAATGGGACGTTGGACAAGGGAGGCTGTCTTTGGCCGTTTTTGTCATGGACTGAGAATGCTAATTAAACACCTAAAGACAGTGAGGAAACTGAGGCTCAGAAATATATGGATCCAGACAAACATTGAAACACCCCTCTCTAATCAGGCTAATTTGCACTAGAAAGCTTTGCAGAGTTGATATTTGGTAGATTTCCATAAGGGTGTGCACTTTCCAGCCTACTGCTCTGGGGCATGATGTCTGGGACAGGATGTGCTTGGGATGTTTGAAGATAAACACGGGTCCTGGACTCCAGGCAGCTACACCAGGAGGCCCTGAGTTGAGGTCACTTGGAAGAGAACTTCTTATGGTAGGAAAAAAGAACCAGGTGATTCTGCTCATCTTTGGGGGGTGTGTGTGTTATGCTTCAGCTTGTTTTGTTTTCCTCTTTTTGGAGGAAAATTCTGTTGGGTGGTGATCATCCATCTAGTTCTGTTTAAAATTTCTCTTCCTTTGGGAATGTTTCCATGTTCTCCTTTCTCAAATCTCCATTTAGGCCTATAGCATGTGTATAAAAGTAGTTTATTTTTTTAAGAAGGGTAACCCACTGTGCATAATGCAAGACCAAACTATTTGTTTTTACAATGGCATTAATACAGAAAAAAGGCAGACTTCTCAAACCTAGTTCTTGTGTATCTCCAAAGTGGGGGGGTATTAGTGAACTTGATTGAGTTAGCAATTTTAGTTTTTGCAGTTACAAAACAGGTTTAAGGAGAATGCACTCTGTTCACATTTGGGATGAGGTAAGCACTTTCACACTATGGTTGTGGTAGCATAATGAAACAATTTAAATTGAGCCCTCTAACTCAGTCTGGTTTCACTGTGTGTCCAAAACCTGTAATTCTGTCTACCCGTTTTGTTACCTCCAGCAGTAAGCAATTCTGGTTCCAGAACAAGTATTTTGGGTTCCTGAAAGGTTCGCTTTTTCCCTCCTTTGTGAATTTCTTTCTTAGATTTTAAAGAGCTGGATATCTTCTACCTTTGAGGGCAATTATCTTATTTGTCATGCTCCATTGAACATAGAAGGTGTCTAGACTTTTGAGTAAGCTATCTGTGAATTGGGTACCTGCTCTGAACTTTGAGATGATCCCTGCTGTGGCTCAGTCACATGCTTTTCTACCTTCCCGTTGTCCTCTTTTCAGATTGTTAGAAGTTTTTTTGAAGAGGTTGGTAAGGTTGGGGATACAGAGTGGTCAGCTGGTGTAACATAATTTTTCCAGACAGCTTTTGACAAGGTTCTCCTAAGAAGGTGAGACCTTGGGGGGTGGGCAAAATCAGAGTGGCTCATTTTTGTCCTGGAGACAGCTGTCAAGGTCTGAGTGCCTCAAGCAGTTCTGGACCACAAACTGAACCTCAACAAAAGAGGGAAGTTTGTTGTCCTTCTGTAGGGTCTAATAAGAATAGGTCTGAACTTCATAGTCTTCAGGAATGGCTTGGTGGCTGTCCAAGAAAGGAAATACCCTCTGTCTATTTTCTTTGGGAATTTGAATTATACAATAATGATGCTTCAGTAGACCTTCTGCGGTGCATTTCATAAAGTCTACATGAGCTCTCTTTCCCTAGAGAAGTCTCCTGGCAAAAGAGATACGAACACCTTGGGTCACGGGAAGCACTTCTCAGAGCATAAAAGTGCTTTGTTGATCGACCTTCTTGCTGTTCTCTGTGTATCTGATCTTATGCTTTAAAATACTTTCTATATATGTGTAGCTAAAGGCTGTTTGGTTTCATTTGATAATTTAGGTGACAAATTAAGATCTAGAAAGGGTTTGATGAGAAAGCAGCCGTTTACAGAGAGCTCTTTCCCGCTGACAGATGGCTGCATCTTTCAGGCCTGGGGTTCTTGGGGAACAAATAAATTGCTGTTTGTCTTGGAGGAGCTCTCTAGCAAATAAAAAAAAAAAAGTAGATAACCTCCATTCTCATTAGAGATTCATTTAATCCCATGGAAAGTGCTGGGAAATGTAATAATATTTTTTCTACATCCTTTTTTTATAATTCCTGTGTGTTACGTCATTGCATCCTACTGGTGTCTGTGTTTTGAGGAAGGATGAAGTGATCCCTCTGAGTGGGGGAAGCCAAGCACAGTGATATCAAGTATAATTAGTCTCAGTAACAGTCCTCTCTTACTCATTTATTTTTTTCAATAAAGCAAATTCTTAACACAATTAAAAACTTCCTTGTCTTCTAGAGGTTCTTAAGCATTAATCCTCAAGGGATGCATACTGAGTACTGGATTATGTTGTAGCCATACTTTGCAGTCTGTGATGTCTCAAAAAGAAAGTGTGTGCTTGTGCGAGGCATGTGACAGGAGTAGCTGGAAGCCAGTTGCTCCAGTTTTATGTTTAGTGGGTTCTGGTAGAATAATTATCTGTATCAAACTTACCTACTGATTTTACTTGCTTTCTGAGTGCATAAGGTATTGAAACAAGGCACTGACCTTGTGTCAATATTGCGTGTAACCTCTAAAGGGCAGGTTTTCTTGTGTGCTAATTCATATAATTACTGGCTTTCTAATGAAATAATTTTTTTGGCAGCTGCAAATTTGCAAACTTTTCCAATAAGCAGGAAATGTGTCATTTCAGAGGTCAAACCCACCAAGTCCTGTCTCTGAGACCATGAGAAACCCCTCAGTGGGTGTAATGCCTATTTTCAAAATGTGTGAGGTTAAAATGATTGGAATAATACTTTTAATTGCTCTGTAATTAAGGTCCATTGGGAGAAGCAGTAGGGACCAGCAGATATTTTTATAAGGCTAGCTTATCCCATCTGACATTAGTCTGGACAGACTGTTAACGCTCTGTGGGAAGCTCTTCATGGAGAAAGTGGTGGATCTGAAAATAATTCAAAGGAAAAGTGAAATAAGAATTAAACTGAGCTCAGAGGGGCTGTGTGTTATCTGCTTTTGCTCTATCTCATTGTTCAAAGCATAAATCTACAGAGCGCTGAGCATCTTGCATTCCCATATTTGGGTTTAAAATGGAAGCAGGATTAGATGTATGTTATTTATATGAACGATACCTTCTTACTCAGCAGATTGACTGTCTGTGTTTATTCAGTGTCACATCTGCTGGCTCTACTTGAACAAAAAGTTTCTGGCTCCTGTTGTCTGTCACTGTAGATCCAATACAATAGGGCCAGCTGGAGTCAAGTCTGCCGTTATGTATCATCCGTAGAGTAGTGAGACAAAATCGGAAACTGTTGAGTTGCTGATGGCAGAGCACAGCTGGATTTCCGTATCCCACATCAAATTTGTGGTGCTGGTGGCCAGAAGACTCTTGGTTTGGATCACGTGCCAGTAAGTCATCGTTGGTCCAAACCTGAAACCAGCAAATCTCACACATACACAGCAGATCATCACTGGGCTAATGCAGCCTCAAAAGCCTGATACAAGCCCTTGATGAGCAGAAGGAGACGCAAACTGTTTCAGTGTGCCCTGTCCCATCAGTGGATTTTCTCTTAAAAGCCTTGAATGCAAAACTTGACTCGTTTTCTGTTGATTCTGTAACAGTCATGTTGTAGTGCTACTGGCATAATGACTGTTATTACGGTCTGTATGTGCACATATGGGTTTCTGGAGGCAGCTCTAAGCCATGTGTAGGCATCAGTTGAGATCCAACAGAAGACAAGGCACAGATCTTTGAGGCAGAAACAGTGTGCCCTTGAGCAAGGAGGACAAGGTGAAAAATCAGTACAAGAGCTCACGTGCTCCAAGGAGGTGTCTGATGCACGTATACGTGTGTAGTCATCTGTGGGACCCAATGCAGTTGTCCTCTATCCCACCAGGGTGTTGGAGTGATGGCTGTGAGGGACTCTGGTGCCAAGGAAGGATGCCTAGAGGTGACCATCAGCTCAGTGTGATGTGGACTACTGTTCTGCTGGCATCTCTGGTTTTGTTCTTTCTCTTCCTTTCTTTGGAGGAGCCCCTAATAATGTGATTCTTCAGCAACTCTTTCTACAGAGACTGAAATGTTCTGCTGATGTAGTCCTGCAAATGTATTCCAGGGAATGACCTTCTGAGTCAATGCCTGTTAAAATCATAGAATCGTTATGGCTGGAAAAGACCTTTAAGATCATTAAGTCCAACTATTATCTAACTCCACCAAGCCCACTTCTAAACCATGTCCCTGAGCACCATATCTGGATGGCTTTTAAATACATTCAAGGATGGTGATTCAACCACTTCTCTGGGCAGCCTGTTTGCTAAGGTTTGATAACCCTTTCAGTGTAGAAGTTTTTCCTAATGTCTAACCGAAACCTCCCCTGGCACAACTTGACATCATTTCCTCTTGTCCTGTTGGTTGTAACTTGTGAGAAGAGACCAATGCCTGCCTCTCTACAACCTCCTTTCAGGTAGTTGTAGAGAGTTCCTGGCCTGAGTCAGGGCAGAACAGGTTATATTAGCTCTTTGCACTAAAACCTACAGGTTAAATCTAAGCAGTTCAACCAAACTGAGTCAGGTACTGGTTTTTGGCCATGCAGACAGCTGATGTGGCTTGTGCCATGCTGCTGAGCGCTCTCCAAAAGGTGCCTGCTGGCAGCTGTCCTGGCCCATGCTAACTCGCAAACTGTGACCAGGAATTGCTTGGGAGAGGGCCGGATGGTCTGTATCAAAACTGTGCCAGAGATCATGCTGATGCAGGCTCATTCCCATGCTCCAACTTGTTTAATAGCACAGCCATAACCATAAAACCCAGGCTCATGGATCAGTGGTAGCCCATTGCATACCTCTCATGGGCTTAGTGAACTGAGCTGTAGTTCAAAAACTGGGTGTTTTCCAGCTGTGTTCAGCACGAGGCAATGATTGAGCCTTTTTCTAAAGATTTGTTGTTGGGTATTGTTTCCCAAGTGGATGTGGCTTAGGCTGCTGTGGTGGAGCACCAAATGTGGAGTTCATGCTTCTAAATTGCTGAGCATGGTAGATCCCTGGCACTGCTTCTGGGCTTAGGTTTGTAAGAACATCCTCCGGGTGCAGATGGTCTGTCTAGCACCCTATTGTGAGAGCTGAGACCCCATCATCCACCACTAGAAGTGCTGTAGTTTTTATGAGAAAAGGGGTATGAAAGAAATCATACGTACTAGTAAAAGCCATGGTTGCCTTTTTTTTTTTTTTAAGGGATGCTGTAAAAACTCAAGTGACACTTCTTCCTACAGATAACAGTAGAAAAATCAAGCAACAATAAATATTGAATCAGTAGCACAACCTTGTAGACAGACCTCTTTTTTTTCCCTGTTGAAATGGAAATGAAGTGTAATCTTAGATGTTATCAGCTATCATAATAATGCTGTATCGTGCTAAAAGCCAGGGAGTGGAGCTGGTTGGCATTTGGAGCTGTTGCACGCTGTAAAGTTATTTCCTATTTTTTCGGAGGCTCTGGTTAAAAAAGCGTGCTTGGCTTTTCTAGAAGGGATAAAAAGCAACTATGTACTTTCACAAATGAAATTTTGAGGCTGTGGGTCATTTGCTAAAACTACCTGAACATCTCCAAGCCATGTGAAAGATGTCATCTTAAAGCGGTCCTTAAGTTTAACGCTTTTGTTCACTTTCTGTATCGCGCTTTTGTCAACCTCGGGAGCCATCAGCAGTGTTGGTCTAGGACTCTCTTCTTTTGAGAAAGTTCCCCTCTCTCCCCACAGAGCTGAAAGAGGAAATTCATGAAGACTGCAATTTTAAAAGCAAAATCGGGCTTTTTTGTTTTCTGTTTGTTACCATACTAAACAAGATGGGATCTGGCCAGGGTTGTTATAGTAACTACTAAGATTTCCTCAAGAGAAGGGGAAAAAAAATAGAACACAGACCCATTCATCTATTACTTCCAGTTTTTCATTCAGAGTTACATGCTGTTCTGTGGAGATAATTTGCAAGACACACAGTGTAGGTAATTTCAGTGACAAAATCACATACCAATAATGAGCACAAATGGCTCTCCAGAACGTTGTGCTGGCACTCCTGGGCTGTTTTCCAGCTTTGGAGACAAGAAGGGTTGTCTTCCCTGGTTCTGCAGTCATGAGTCATTCAGCTGTCTGGCTTTTCACCTCTGGATTATCGGGTTGTCTACAATACTATACAATTACATTTTACTGGTATTTGTGGTAGGTAATACTTTTTCCTAATATGATACTTTTGAACAACCATGAGGCCCAATAGGGCAAGACGCTATCAAGAACAACTCAAGAGGCTCAAGTCCTGTTGTGATCTTGTATTACTACTTTTCTTTACAGGTTGGAAATGCCTAAAACAGCCTAAAAATCCTATCTGTTTCTCATGCCTGCAGTGCCTTGTTTTACAGTGATCAACCCCCAAGACCTCTTAACTGATCTTTCTTGTAGTTGGTCATTCCAGCCACAGAGCCCTGAGAGTCTTGCAGAAATTTGAGTCTGCCCAGAAGACCATGGCCATGGGTCTGTGCTTTTGGATTTCATCCCATGTGCCCATTTCTCAAGGTCAGCTTTTCTCCTGTATGAGATCCTCAGCCCTTCTGGAGGAACAGTACATCACCCAGTGCTACATCACCAGAAAATATCATCCTAATTCATAACTCTTCCTTTTTGTCCAATGTCAAGAGGACTTTGCTTAAATAATAAGGACTCATTTCTCAGGCTGGGATATTGGATAGACGAGGAAAAGTGTGACTGGTCACTGGCTATATCCACTGAAGTATTCTGGACACACTTATGCTCCTAAAGAATGCAAGCTCCTTCCAGGAAGGGACTCGTGTATTCACTCTATGACTTGCATATTATTTTGATTAAGATAACTTTAAAATTTAAGACAGATTTAACTTACGTATGCATATGGGAAGGGGGCTAAGAGTTAAGACAAATTTTTGTTGCTATATACAGCTTGTCTACTTGGATGGTGGCTTTTTGGTTCAAGGAGATACAGAGCAAGCAGCTGGAGGAGAAATCCACTGGAGATCATTAAATTCACAGAAACCTCATCAGCCTTGGCTGAAAGTAGTGGGAGGCTGGGAAGGTGCTTAGGGGAGCAGTTATTTCTGCTTGCCACCTTCTTGTTTTTCCCTGTGCACCTGCTCGTGGCCACTGTTGGAGAAAGCTTGAGTTGGGTGGATGTTTTTTCTGAACCAGTAACAAAAGCTTTTATGTACTGAGTCATTTTCTGATTTTTGGAGCAAGGCATAGTGTTTCCACAGCCAGCTTTTTAGGTGAAATGGGTGATTGCCTAGCCTTTGATGGAGAGGAGATTCATGAACACACTCAATCATCTTTCATCTTCGATACTCTTTGTAAAATCTATAAAAACTGATAAACATAGCTTTCTGAATTTCACAATGCCCCAGTAAAATGGGAATACAAGAACAAATGAAAGTGCTTGCACCTAGCACTAAAATGTAGTCCAGTGTTGGCCGTAACTATCTTTCTTTGAGATCTTTCATGCTCTCAATATAGCCTAGTCCCTTTCATGATGGCGAATGAACATGCTAGCAGTTGAGAGTGATGCCAGAATCTGCGAGTGGACCTAAGCCCCATCTGGTAGGAGAAATCCATAGCAGCTCTGGGAGGTCCCAAGCAAGAGGCTCAGCAAAATGTGAGAAGGATGATTGGCAGCTCTTTCCACAGGGGCTTGTCAGGTGTGGAGCATGGGACAGGCTGAGTCAGAGGGAGCCAATGTCAGGACAACACACCCAGAAATAGGGCAGAAAACAGAACATTTATCACTTGTTACATGTGTGTAGTGACACAGGGCTGTGAGCTTTGGCTGGCAGCACTGACCTCAGCTTTAGCACCCAACACAAACAAGCCCCATCTCTGAGCCCACATTTTGCCAAGAGTTTATAGTTGGGGTTTTTTTTTTCAGAGTTCGTTCCTATCTGATGCTAAGCCTCATTTGGTGTCTTTGTACAGACTCTGCACTTCTGCTGAGTAGCTGCTAATCATGCAAGAATATATGAAATACGAGGGCTGGAAATAATGTGGTGCTGATGATGTGAGCTCAGCCAGTGTAAAAATGGTCGTGGATCTGATCCCAACCCACTTGCTGTGCAAAGTAAAGGAATTGCGACTATTCCATGTGTCCTGGGTGTTGAATGTTTTAAGGACAATACTCATTCATTAATTGCCGCTTTCAGGTTGGCGTAACTGCTGGCGCTTCCAAGGAAACAACAAAGTACTCTTTGATGTTCGTATGAAAGGGAGAAAAGTAATTTCCCTGCAACCGATCCCATGGATGCGAGCTCGTAATGAGCTCAGGGACGCTCGCCTTATTTACAGGAGGGTTGTGAGAGTGGAGTTTGCAGTGACGACGAAGAGCCTTGACACGATTACACTGAAACCACAGGGCTTTAGATGAGCCACCATTGCACTACATGTTATTTTAGACAAAATATTCTGTATTTATGAAATGTCCTCCAGCACTAATATTAGAACAGCTGCCAAAACAACAGAGCTAGTGAAGAAATGTCAAACTGAAGTCAGTGTTACTCATCTGGATGACACATAACCTGCAGGAGGCTTTTGAAAATGTTTAGCTGAATGATTTGTTTGGCTTCAAATATTTGGGAGCCATTACTTGGTGATCTGGTGCTTTCTGCAGGCTTGGATAAGCAGATTTAACACCACCAAAGCTGCTCTTTATATCTTGACTTGTTCCTCTTTACCTTGGACTAATCAAAGAATCTTTCTACCTGGCTACTTCTGCTCTGTGTTTTCTTTTTTTTTTTTTATTTCAAGAAATATGTATCTATATTAGAGTATATATATACACACACTTTATATAATATAGTACATATATATGCACATAATATGTATTTCTTGAAATTATTATATATATAGTTCTTGAAAATATTTTATGTATATATAAACTTTCACTGCTTCAACTGCAAAACACTTTTTTATATGTCTATATCTATGAATAACTGTTCTGGGAGTTAATTGATGATTCTGACAGGCAGGTAGCATGGCTTAATGCTCTTGTGATCTCTTGAACACATGAAACGTATTTATTCTTCTATTTTATCACAATGTGAGGAAGATCTTTATTTACACATGCATGTATTTGAATCGCTAGTGATAGTCGGATTCTAACTTTAACTGCACTGATGACTGACTTTGGTATTTTTAGAGAGAACATAACTGGTTGCGGAAACCCTGTCTGAATGAGTGCGTAACAGGCACCGTAAAAAAGCAGCACAGGTCAGCGGTTCAGCATAGTGGCACTCTGAGATCCGTCTGAAGTATATGAAAATGTCATGGTATTTCAGATAAATTAACTCGACTTGAACTTCAGTGCGCAATTACAAAGCGGTGCTGTTAACATTGCCTTGCGTGCCGTTAAATGCTAGGTCCAGTGGAGCTGCTCTTCTTTATCTGGCTGTGCTGAGATCGGGCTGAAACCTACTGCGTTGTAACTTTTTAGTGGGCACTGAGTTCTCAGTGGTGATGCTTGATACGTGCAGGCTTCTGCCTTGCTCTTCCCTTCAGCTGTACCTGTCCAGTACCTGTACTGGGAGACAGTGTGGGAGCAAAGTCATGTCTTCAAATCTAAGCGTTTCCCTGTAGACATCACTGGGAGATTCTAGTCTGAGAGTTGGCATAGAGTGATACCAATGTTTTAGATGGGTATTCCACATTACACCTGAATGTATCCATTTTGTCTTAAGCTATTTTCTACCTTGAAGCAACAACTCATTCCTCTCCCAAGATTTATCAGATCTCTGGTACCACACTGAAGACTCTCAAGTTTTTATGATGTTTTCTACAGATGCATTGCGAGGAGGTGTTTTTTTATATTTTCTCTTTTGTTTTTTCCTTTATATCACTTCTGTAGTTAGATACAAAACATGGCTGTGCCAACCAGCAGAACAAGTGCCCATGCATACTTTTTCCTTTCATGGGTATTTCCTTTATGGGTAAAAGCACCCATTGTAAGGTTTGCATGAAAGAAGGTATAATTCTATAACTTAAATTCATTGCCTTCAATAAAACAATTCAGTGCAGGACAAGCATTGCAGACCATGCTGCTGTTTTATTTGCAGAGTCGTCTGAAGGAAGCTGTGCAGTTGTTGGAGGATTATAAGCATGGGACTTTGCCCCCAGGAGTCACCAACAAAGAGGTAAGAGGAAAAAGACTTCATTAAATTTCTGCAGTCTAAAGTGGGAAGGATGAGGTGGCATTTTAGGCTGTGTCTACAGTCAAATGCACTACTGTAGAACTTTTTTGGTATTTCTATTGGTAACATCCCATACCAGCGCTGTTCAATTGATTGTTAATTTGTGCAATGTTGCTTCTGGTCCCTTACAGCTCAACTACCAGTGTGTTATAGTGAATTTAAGTTGTTCTGAAGTTGCCATATAATAAATGTTGCTGAGCAGAAGTGATAGCAAGAGGCTTGCAATGTAAACATACAACTTTTTTATTTAGAATAAGTAGAAAGTTTGCAATTTCTGACTTGCAGAGTTATCAATTACCTTTGGTCAACACTATTGCTTCCCTTTCCATTGTAAAGTGTGCTTGTACAATTAAAATAAAATTAATTTTCTTCTTTTAGCTGAACGAAACTTTGCTGTCAGTCCTGTGGGTTCTTGTACCAGCAGCTGTGATGCATCATACTGTGTTCCTGTTGGTTATGATATTTGTGATTTCCTCCCTGAAATAAATGTTTGGGCTACCTATGATGCCCTGGATGTCCTCACGTTGTAGATGATACCATCAGTAGTGGTACTTTTTGCTGGTTGATGTGCCTACTGTGGGGATGGAAGCTGGAGGAGGTTGTGGAAACCCCACTGCTGTGAAGGCCTTAGCAGGGTTTAGGCAGTTACTGAGAAAAGGGTCATTTTTGGTAGAACTTGATTCTGCTTTGGGATGGGCTGGGTGATCTCTCAGAGACCCTGTCAGTCCTGTTTTCTGGACTTTTGTCTGGTGTTCATCTATATAAACGCATAAAACTCGTGAAAGCAGAGATGACTATTGCAGAGGGGCTAGACTGCTTTTTGAGCCTTTTGCCTCCAAATCGGTAGTATGAATCAAAAATCACTGATTTTTTTTTCCTGTGGGTATTATCTCAAACTCTTTTCTTTATCTGTCCATGTGCAGACACTTGACTATAACACTGACACAGGGGCTTTTTTGCGGTGTGTGTTTATGCATCTAGCACAAAAGACTTCAGTCCTATGTCATTTAATGTAATATAAAGAACAGCATGAATTGATTGGCAATCCTGCTTCAGGAGCTCTAAGAAGTGCCCGTGCCAAAGGACCGCTGCACCTCCCAAGTAAACAGTGATGGAAATGGTAGTGTGCTCTTCTCCCACGCCCTGTAGGTCAAATAACTTCTTTTATATTTTTTCCTGTTCACGCGTGATAATTTCTTCTCATGAAAGGCAAGTATAGTTGGTAAATGAAGAAAATTAAAATTTACATTCACTTTAGAAAGTGGCTACTTGTGTGGTAGGTGCTGTTTTGGGAAAGAGGCATGGCTTCAACAAAAAATAAATGGGAAATATCCCCTCCCTGCATGATGTGCAGTACGAGGCATTGCTCTCCTGGTCTTTTGATGTCACTGCATTCTTTCAGCCATAATCTGATGGTAAGAAAAAAAGAAACCAGGGTTGAGGAAAGGAGAAAAGCAGAGAATGATGCAGCAGCAGATGACTCAGTTCCCATCTGCCTTCAGGCAGATGAAATACAAGTCATTTGCTGTGGCAAACCACACAGACTTTTGACCTACATTTTGGATTTGCGTAGTGACAAACCCAGGATATACTCAGAGTTCATTCAGAATTGCATTGAGAGAGAGCAAACAAAAGTATCGCATTTCTTGTTTCCCTCAGTCATGACAATGTATGCATAGGTGACCTTGTTATGGAAGTTGGAGGGTTTTAAGTGTAAAATAAAGGTACGGGGCAGAGGAGGACAGAGAAAATGTTGCCAAAAATGCCTTTCATAGAGAAATGTTAACATGTCAGTGTAAAAAATATTTTTTTTTTGTAGTAAAATCTTGACATGGTTCACTTTGATCACAGTGTCAATTATGTTAGAGGGGCTTATGTAGTTTTGCTGACTGTAGGATAAAGCAGCTCTCCCAGGAGGAGCCTGGGGTGGAATTGCAGCATGTGCTTGTTATTGTATTTAACTCTTCTTTGCTGCAGTAATTAAACCAAACCACAGGGAGAGGTGAGCAAGCTCTGGGTAGATCCCAGCAAGGCTGTGAGACTTGAATCTTCACCCAGTATACCACAACCACTCTAAAAAGGATAAAGATGGAAAGGACATGAACGCAGGTAACAATCAGTGTGCCCGGGCTGCAGTGGGAAGGGAGCAACCAGAATTGTGAAGCAGCTGAAGCTGCCTTGTTAAGCTGGTGAAAGGATCCATGAAGCCAGCAGATATCAGTCCTCCTTTACTCCTGGAGCTGGCTGGTTGTAATGAAACAGGAGGTAAATTGGGCAATAAAAGCATGAAATGCTGTTTAGCACTCTTGTGATCCATCTGGGTGAAGGTGAATGGAAACTTCTGACTGGGTTAACTGGGAGCTTCCTAGCGTGGCATGATGGCCAGCTTATGGGCCATGATGGTGACGTTCCTCAAGGAACACCTGAAAACCCTGAGTCCCTTTTGTCTGAATGCTCTTCTCAGCAAGTTTTGCTGATGATACCAAGCTGTTTGGCGAGGTAGACGCGCTGGAGGGGAGGGATGCCATCCAGAGGGACCTGGACAGGCTGGAGAGGTGGGCCCAAGCCAACCTCATCAAGTTCAACAAGGCCAAGTACAAGGTCCTACATCTGGGTAGGGGCAATCCCAAGCACAAATACAGGCTCGGCAGGGAATGGCTGGAGAGCAGCCCTGAGGAGAAGGACCTGGGTGTGCTGATTGACGAGAAGCTAAACATGAGCCAGCAATGTGCGATCGCAGCCCAGAAGGCCAACCGCATCCTGGGCTGCATCAGAAGTGTGGCCAGCAGGGCGAGGGAGGTGATTCTGCCCCTCTACTCCACTCTCGTGAGACCCCATCTGGAGTACTGCATCCAGCTCTGAAGTCCCCAACATAAGAAGGACATGGACCTGCTGGAGCGTGTCCAGAGGAGAGCCACGAGGATGATCCGAGGGCTGGAGCACCTCTCCTATGAGGAGAGGCTGAGAGAGTTGGGGCTGTTCAGCCTGGAGAAGAGAAGGCTCCGGGGAGATCTTATTGCGGCCTTCCAGTNTGCCTATGGCAGGGGGGTTGGAACTCGATGATCTTCAAGGTCCCTTCCAACCTAAACCATTCTATGATTCTCCCAAGTGTGCTCTTCAGTGGACTTGAATAAACTACTTGCCTGCATATGGTTGCAGCGAAGCAGGTGAAAATCTTCACAATGTGGTTGTTGATTGTCTCTTGTGAGAGCATTATTATTACCAAATGGGTGATATCTTCATCTTTTCAAGCAGAGCCACCAATTTAGAAACAAATTTCTCCTGTAGGAGGGCATTACTTTGCAGTTTTAAGCTGTGGAATTGAGAACTGCAGTTAATCATTGCTCATTTGGATATTCTTGTGTACTTTTCTCTTTGCACCAAAGGTGATCTTTGTAGTAACTTATTGGCATTAGTTGTTTCCATCCCCTGGGACATCTTCTTGTAATGCAGTTCACGTGGTCTCATTCTGCCTTTGTGTTTACTGCTGTGCTGCGGTCACAAAATAACACTGAACTTTCAGCTTTGCCAGTGATGACCATTTCTACTACAGAACTGAAAGGCCAGATGATCTGTATGAAAGTGGGGTTTCATTGAATGCTAGGGTTGTGGTGACATCAGGCGTTGGGTACTTCTCATATTGATTAGCCAAATACTCTCCTTTCCTTCGCTGAGACTGAGAAACATGATGGCATTAAATCTGATGGAAACAGGGCTGTGGTTGTTGTCTCTGCATGGAGGATGTAGGGCTGGATGCAGCTCTCAGTGTATGCCACGAAACTTGCATTCTGAGCAGCAGTTATTTTCTAACCCCGAGGGCAGAAAGGTGGAGGGGAGCGTGCAGGGAGATCTGGGTAGCTGGCAAGCTTACCAGTGCTGAATTAAATACGAGTGTGCCAGATATATACAGCTGTAAGTGTCTCATTAATTACTGGTGCATTTGCAGAACATACGATGTGCTGGTTGATCGCTTTGGGGGAGGGGAAGCATCTCACTTGCATAGATATCACCCCAAATTTTCTACTGATGAACCAAAAATGCCTGGAGAATATATCTTTGTTTTCCTCAAGCTAAGTTTTATCATTTTTATGGTTTTTCTGCGCACCGCTATCTGCAAGATGGACTCTGGCTACAAGGCATTAACAATTTGCAGTTGTTCTGGTGCTAATTCGGGAAGGGGATTCGATGTAGCTCTGGAGAGGTGCCCACTTTGTGGCTTGCATGCATGGGTTGATGTTGGAATAAAATACTGAGCTGTCTGATGTTTCGCGTAGCTGATAACTGAGTGTCACACACACCTCTGATGCACTGATGAAGTTGCCACATGCTGGCAGAAGACCAGCAGATGAGAGGTAATTTGATTTTTTTTTTTAACTGATTTTTTTTTTTTTTTACCTCTCTGACTGTTAACAGAGTTAATCACCTCGTGTTCATTGTGGGCACGAAGTGTATACTGGAGTAGTGGCTTGGCTCGTCTGATATGGTAATGCAGTTGTGTCTGAGAGGCTAATTTGCTATTATTACTCATTAAAAAGGCTGGGTAGATCTTCATGTGATGCTCAAAAGAGAAGGACTCAACTTTATCTTCGTTTAAGAGCTGATTCAGGTTTGGTTTCTAGAACCCCTTAGAGAGGCAATTGCTACCCTTATAGCAGGTTCTTCAGGCATGAATTAGGTATGGCATGTGTGTAGAAGAGATGCCTGAATGGTCTTCTAGGCTCCATAATCAGAATTAAAATCATGATCACCTTAGAAGACTTTAAAAATAACAGTTTGGGCAGAGTTTTAATGCACTAGCTTTCTAAGAACCCAACCCCCCCCCCCCCCCCCCCCCCCCCNCCCAAATATCAGCTTTGAGATCGAGAAGACAAGTTGTTTTGACAGAGCTGTTTCACTAATCTCCTGACTGATCCACTTTTGTGGTATGGTGCGTTTGACAGTGTTCAAATTCCTTTTTTTTTTTCCCTCATTCAGAAATTCGTGGTTCTCATGAAGGATGGCAGGCAGTAGCTGAAAGCATAACAACAGCTCAGCACAATCCATATCGCTTGCTGAAATGGTTTCACCACATGAAAAATGGAAAATATAAAAGCCTAAAGCTATGTAACATCAAGTATCTCCTCCACACTTATCTTCTTGACAGGGTTCTTGTAGAACGAGTCTTTCTCTTCTGCATTTTCAGAGCAGATTTTTCAAAATGAGCTGAAATAGAACAATTGTGGACTATCTAAAGAAAAAAACCTTTGAAGTGCCATAATCATCTAGGAAAAAAAATTCTGAAGAGCCATAGTCGTACTTTGCTCCATGACCATGTCTAAGCCAGTTTCCAGAATAAATGCTGCTTTGCTCCAGTTAATCTCTTTGAGATGATTCATGGACAGCAACACTGCCAACACCTACATCTCTCCCACTTTCAGTTTTCTCACACTCATCCAGTAGTTCTTGTACTTGTTCTTGAACTGGAATGGTTTCACCACTTGGGAAAATGACCATTAACTCAAGGTGGTAAAAACCTATTTCTTGGATGTCATTAGCAAAAATGAAGAATTGATCTCTTAGCTGTCAATAGCTACTAGACTGCTGATAGCTTTTTATTGAGGGAAACGGTAGGATTTTTTCCTACATTAGAAAAATGTTTAAAAACCATGATTTTTATCATAGGTGTATCAATTATGTGCTCAGCAAAACAGGATGAATAGCTGCTCGGTAAGTATTTATTCAGTGCTACATATTGGAGCAAGAAAACACGCTCTCGTCTCCACTTCTTCAGCTTAGCTTATTTACCCAACTTTTTCTTTGAATATTTAAGAAACAGACTTTTTTTTTTTTAATTAGATATGAAGTTGAGTGTTTCACATTCCACTTATTAAAATCCCACCAACCAAAAACATTCTGTGTAGTGGAAATACCTCACACTGTAATTAAACCCTCTCTCTGACAAGCTCTTGTGATTTAATAAATTTTCTGTAAGCAAAAAAGTTTTGTTGGTGATACAACTATTTGGGGTATATTTCTGTTCTCTTGGTTGTTTGGGTTAGATGTTTTAACAGGATTGGAGAACGTGCTTGGATAACAAACTCCCTAAAGGCTTTGGGGAGGTTTGGTCCCCTGGTGGGGGATTTTGGGTGGTTGCCTGTCTGTGTTGGGTGATTTAACTCCACGGATCCAGAAATGTTTGGTGGAAGAAACAGCTGTTTCTTATAATGGTTTGGAAGTACAAATTTTTGCTGTGAAAACTTCAAGAGAACTGGTGAGTTTCGTAGACTTCCTATTGCTTGGTTCTGTTTGGTGACCGCACCCATCCATGTCCTTCATTTGGCTCCATCTGCAGAAGGTAAGTGCATTTGAAATGCCAGCATGTCATCTGATGGCTTGTATCCCCTTTCATCTCCTGGTCCTGGAGGAGCGAAGAGTAGTAGGATCCTTAGAAGGGGCAGGGAGGGGAGGAAGGAAATGTATAGGATTCATATTGATGGGAGAAACTGGTTCCGTTGTCCTTTATGTCCTGTCTTTTCCGGCTCCATAGGTACTGTTGTATTATTGTCCTTCTATGAGGGTTTCTTCATCTTGTATGTTCTTTACACTCTGTGCTCCTCATTTAAGTGATTTTTCATTATATTTAAGCAACCTTTTTAGCTTGCATTCCTTACAGACCGCTCCATGGCGAGAGAGAAATGTGTTAAAAGGCCCACTGCTGCAAGCCGTTTTTAATGACGGTTTCTGCCGGCAGCTCCCAGGGTTGGCAGAATCCGGCCCTTCGCACGAAGCTCCGGTGGCTGGTGCGATCTGCGAGTGGGTAGGTGAAAATGACACACACAAGTGCACTAGGAGCCAATTTGCAGCAGAAGGTATAGACTGTAACATATCCAATTCTAAACAGGGCAGGCAATTCCTCAAACTGCCTCCTGGAGGGAACCTCCACTGGAGTAAAAAGGTTTCATTTGAGGGAATACTTTCTCCTATAAAAACAAGGGCTGTAAAATATCAGCCTGATGAATAAGGACAGAGGGCCAGCTTGCTTAAAAGCAGACGTTTTCTCTAGCTTGGGAGCGTCGGTGCTGAGGTTTAGCCTCAAATCAAAAGGCTGTACCAACTGCAGGGCATAATGATGTGGCTTTTGTCCTTTATCCTCAGGCTTCTTTCACTAATTTGTAGGATTGCATCTGTGTCCTCTGTGTGTGAGTCCCTTTCCCAACCTGTCCAACAGACCAGCACAGATTGGAGGAACAGATTGATGCTGGCATGTCAGCAGTGGTAAAAGTTAAGAGAAGCAGCACTCGGCGGCTATCAGATACGGAGAGATTTAAATCACTCCCGTTTAAGACACAGCTGCTTTTTACTGTGTGATTTTTGTGCTCAGTGCTGCAGAAATGTGCACGGCCGAAAACCCCTTTTAAAGGCTGATGAACATTGGAGGTGGGCAACAGTGTTCAGGCACCGAAGATCTGCCTTAGAAGGACTGCAGTAAGGTATCAGTGCTGGGGAGATTTCATTATGAACTTCAGGCTGCTCGTCTTTCAGCTCTTCCCCCAAAATGCTTTGTACTTTTATTTTCTTTGCTAAAATCCCCTGCAGTAATTCCATGCTTGAACTACACTTTCCATTGTGTGCTGAATCATTTTTGCCTTTGAAATTGGAGTAGAAATAGCTGCTGAGCTATCAGCCTAATATCACTTGCTCATCAGCCTCATATCGCTCCAAATATTGAACAGCAGCTGCCTAGGCTGCTACTGTTCAATGTTTGGAGCGATATGAGGCTGATGAGCAAGTTGGGCTCAGAACCTTGATTTGCCCCATTTGTAGATTCATACTACTCTGTTCTAAAAGCTTAGTACCTAAACAAGAAGTAGAATACAGTCTAAGAAATACGGCGATGAAGGTTCATTGTCCTCCTCTACCTCCCCTCTGTCCTTTCTGTCCTGATCTCAGGCTGGCACCCTGGGCTTCTCCCTATGGTCCTGCCAGCAGAGAGAGGTAAAGAGCCACAGAATAGCAGAAGTGTCTGAGGGCGCTTCGTGTGCATTGAACAGGGACTCTCGAGTGAGTGATGCTTTTGATGTGCAAGGTTTTTATTTTTTAATGCCAGCATGGGGCCAATAAGATGTTTGAAAACTTGTATTATTAACTAAATGCAACCTTTGTATATATGCAGCCGTTAGTCTTATGGACTTAAGGATACTAAAGGACTTTAAGGACTCTGTCCTTAAACGTGCACCCACAATAAAGACGGTACCTATTAAATTTATCATTCCCTGAACTTTATATGTGAACTGATACAAATTTGTTCTGTGCCCAGAATATTGCAAGGGAAAGTGCGATGCCATGGCAGCGTGAGCTGATCTAAGTCAGCACTGCCATGTCTCTGCCTCCTCTCCTCCCGGCCATGTGTTCCCACCTCCTTGCTCGCTTGCACTGGCACAGCTGGTTCAGAGAGCTGATCTTAATAAAAACTGAAGCTCCCTTCCTCCACTCCCAAAATACTTCACTTTTTGACTTGAGAAGCTCCCTATATTTTCTGTCTGTTCTATGTTGCCTGCACAGCATGGAGTGTACACCTAAGATGGGGAGGGATGTTGGGGCTGTGGTGACATACACAACATACACCAGCTTGAGCTGCTGAAGGTGAGATAAGTCTGTGATGGAGGTAGGAAATTAATCCAGGTTTTGTAAGATCAAAACTTAACATTTTGAGCTGTGGATCATTTGCTGGCTAAAATTCTTGTAGCTCTGAGACACAAGGTGATTAGCTTTCTGATCCATCCAGATCTTCCTCTTTGTCTGCCATAGGATCGTAGGCTAATTCAGGTTCGAGATTCTCAGGAGGTCATATAGTCCAACACAGGTCCCTACATTTACTGCTGGAAATCTGTCTGTTCATTTGACTGTATGTTTACTTACACATGCATGTTAAGATGAGTGAATATCTATCTGTTAGAAATCAAGATAGCAGCGAGACAGTTCTGTTACCCAATTTTGTACCCTTAGAAACTCCACCCTGAAAGCTTCACCCCTTCAGCATAAGGGGGTGGTTGGAGTAAAAAAAAAAAAAAAAAATTAAACCCAAACTGAATGATCTGTAGTGAGAGAAAAAATGCAGCTTTTTGAAATTGTCCCTTGGAGACAGACACTTGCTATTCTCCAGCCAGCCCCTTCCTGCGAGCGTTGGCGGAGCATGAACTGTGGTGTGTCAGTTGTGACTTCTCACTCTTCAGCCTTTCCAAATGCAGTTTTGGCAACTTGCTGTTTTGAAACTGTTTCATTTCTTCCCCATTAGTATCAGTGAAGTGAAAAGAGGCTCACCAGCTTAATGGGCATATATTTATTACTGTGTTCTTCCTTCAATCATGTTAGCAGCGGGAAGAGCCGCTCATGCTGTCCCAGACACAGCAGAGAACAATGAATCTATCAGAGTCTAAACAGCATCCCTTTTGGACAATAATAGCTTTTCTTAACAGTGTTGATGAAGAGCGAAGAGGTCCATTTGCAGTAAACTGTACTTTTTTTTTCTCCTCTGGTCTCTTGCAGGATACGATAAAACGTAGATATATCAGTTGTCCTGCTGTTTCCTTTTCTTTGTGAGAAAGTAGCCTGTTTGCAGGTCCAAGGGCTGAACTTGGACCTTCTCTCTTCTGCAGCCTAAATATTCTTTCTGACACTAAGGTAGTCTAAGATGGGTCAAACATTTTAGGCATAATTTCCAGACTGTCAGAGGACAAAAGGCACCCAGGGAGCTTGGGCAGAAGTGTTGTAGGTTAACGCACCTTAAAGAAACCATGCTAAATGGTACAGTTGATGCTCTTACTCAGTTACAAACAAGCTTTGCTTCACCTCATCATTTGAGGATTAAGAGAGTTTAATCTAAATTCACATCTAGATTACAAATCAAATTAGATTTGCAAGCTCCATATGGCTAAAATAAGCTGAAATAAATCTGATCTTGAGCAACCTAGTTGGATTAGCAAGCCTGGTTTCCAAAGCTGTACTTTAAACCATGTAATGCATCTAAGTCCTTCTGCAACCCTGGTGCAAGTAGTGGTTTTCTCTGAGTGCTTCTTACTCTGCTTAAATCTTTCCAGTAGAATGCTGTGAGGATTAATTAGTTAATGTTTATTAAGTGCTGCAAAGTGTTATTTAAGTGCTATCTTTTTTAATCAGTCGGGATTTGATTCTGTTTCCACCTACACTTGGTTTTGTATCTATGTAAATCTGTGTATTGCTCTGGAATGCTTGTGGTTTCTAGTCCAGTTCCTAACGCCGAGGCGCTTGCCTTGCAGTGCAGACAGGTGTCTCAGCTGATGGTCTTCAATGTGTGGATTTGTTTGAAGGCTTTATAGTTCTGCAGATGGGCAGCAGCTCGTGGCGCTGTGACTCAACGATGCTTAGGACGGGGAAGGGGTTTTCCACTGGCATCCGAGAAGAGCAGTGGCTTTTGGTGCATGTTCTACTGACTTATTTCAGGGCCAGGTGCAGGGCAGAAAATGTGTAGATACCCTTTGTGATTTATGCCACACATTGGGTCGTTTGAGCTTTATCTTCTTAGACCTAAAACCTTTTTAATGTAAAGATTATTAAAAGCAGGGTTGTAAAAGGTCTGTTGGTGAGAATTCCTACTGAGGAACAAGTGTCGACAGTGGTTTATTCCATGTTTATTAGTAAAGCCAGACATCAGATTCCATATATATTAGCAGGTAGGGTTAGGCACATCAGACAGGTTTACAGACATTCAGGTGACATTAAATGTGGAACCAAAAGGCCTGGGATTCCACCATTGTAAATCTATAAATCTTGCTGAAAACATTCAGCCCTAACTGAATGCTTTGGCTGGAGCTTGTGGTGTGCATTTGTCTCTATGTTAAATATCGCTTTTTCAAGAAGTGGGATTTTGGGACTGAAGCTGGAAAGTGGGAGAAAGCCACGCAAACCATGAGTGATCATGCTCCTAGGGGAGAAAGTACGGGTGGAGAGCGAAGCAGGATGTGTTGTAGCTCTGTCGAGCTGCATCAAACTGCCTTGAGTTTGGCAAAGGTGTTTAGTTTTAGTGAAATACTAAAAATAGATAGATACTTACTTGTTTTCATGTTACCTGCTGAGAGGTTCTGGGGATGCTGCCTGGAGTGAACTGACCACCATAAATGCCTTTAATAACCAGGAAGACAGTAGGGAAAATTGTGGTGCTGTAAGAGAGGATGATGTGTTGGAGAGTGCAGTGCAGTAAGTACTTGGGAGATCTCCATCCGTAACTATGTAAATTTAAAAGAATAAAAAAATCTCAGAAGCATAGTGAAATAAAAGTGAAATAATATCAATGAGAAGCACCTGTTGTCTGGGATGGACCTCCTAGTTCGTCAAATGGGGCTTCAGCAGTGAGGCCATGGATGGATGTTCTTCTCTAGCTGCACTTCTCAAGCTGCAGACTCTACCTGCTTGCCAAAAGGGCTGTGGGGCACAGTTTCAAATAGAAATGTCCCGTGGTACTGCTGGCAAAAGGGATGTTTTCCAGTACGCTTAACCTTATAATGAAGATTGATATGAGCTAACCCTGCTGACAGGGTGTGGTGGAGCTGCTGCTGAGTGCTTCTGTTTCAAGCTGGTGGCCCTGGGGAAAGACCAGATCTGCTCAGCGAGATTTGTGGGAGAACTGTTTGGAAAAAGTGTAGTGCTTAAGTCTGGGATTTCTAAACATTCTAACATAAAATCTTCAACTTTCATCAAATTCTCACTGGGATCCAAAGAAACTGTATCTTTGCAAGCCATACTGAAGTTGGTATGAGCTGCAGGTGCTTGATGCTTTGGGATGTTTTTACATCTTGAGCCAAACCAAATTTGAGCTAGAACTAATCATGTAGGTCCCATCTTAAAGTCAACAGAGAAGCAAGCACTGCTGGAGTGCAGGTTGTCCAGCCTGTACTGGTCATCTAGTCATGATGAGTCAAATTGTTTTTTTTCTGCCCACTGACTTAAAGGAAATTGAGAATTTGCTGCAGTAGGTTTTTATTATAGAATCATACAATCATCTAGGTTGGAAGGGACCTTTAAGATCATCAAGTGTAACCATCAACCTAACACTGCTAAAACCCACTACTAAACCACGTCGCTAAGCACTATGTCTACCTGTCTTTTAAATACCTCCAGGAATGGCAATTCCACCACTTCCCTGGGCAGCCTGTTCCAATGTTTGACAACACTTTCGGTGAAGAATTTTTTCCTAATATCCAGCCTAAAACCTCCCCTGGTGTAACTTGAGTCCATTTCATTTTGTCCTGTCGATTTGTTACTTGGGAGAAGAGATTGGCTTCTACCTCTCTACAACCTCCTTTCAGGTAGTTGTAGAGAGCAATAAGGTCTCCCATGAGCCTTCTTTTCTCCAGACTAAACAACCCCAGTTCCCTCAGCTGCTCCTCATAAGACCCCTGACCAGCTTTGTTGCCCTTCTCTGCACACGCTCTAGAATCTCAATGTCTTTCTTGTAGTGAGGGACCCAAAACTGAACACAGTCTTAGAGGTGCAGCCTCACCAGTGCCGAGTACAGGGGGAAAATCACTTCTGTAGTCCTGCTCACCACACTATTCCTATTACAGGCCAGGATGCTATTGGCCTTCTTGGCCACCTGGGCACACTGCTGGCTCGTATTCAGCTGTCTGTCAACCAACATCCCCAGGTCCTTTTCTGCTGGGCAGCTTTCCAGCCACTCTTCCCCAAACCTGTAACACTGCATGGGGTTGTTGTGACCCAAGTGCAGGACCTGGCACTTGGCCTAGTTGAACCTCATACAGTTGTCCTCGGCCCATCCATCCCGCCTGTCCAGAGCCCTCTGTGGAGTCTTCCTACCCTCAAGCAGGTCAACACTCCCGCCTAACTTCGTGTTGTTTGCAAACTTACTGAGGGTGCATTTGAACCCCTCGTCCAGGTCATTGATAAAGATACTAAAGAGCTGTAGATGTCTGTTAGAGGGGATGAGTTCCACCTCCGATGTCTTACTGTGGCCATTTGACTACCAGTTAAGGGATCTAGAATGAAGTAAAAACTTGTTCAGAGTCATCACTATCACTTGACACTAATGCAATGCCAAATCCCATTGCTGGTCTGAAGTGATTCTCAGTGAATTTTCCAAGCACGGTAAGTTATGCCTTTTGAGCAAGGTTTTCTTTTTTCTTTTGTTTCTTTTTTCCTCTGTTTTCATATCATTTAAACAATTGAGATTGTTGGAAAGTGCATCTGGTTTTGGAGGCTCTCCCTCCAAATGGCGACGCACATGAAAGCAGCTTGCTCTTCTTCAGAACGAGCTTTGCTGCATCACACATTCACTCCCGACACCCAATATTTGGAATTCAGTGTGGGATAGATAACCCGAGCTTTGCTTTAATAAACCTTGCAACTCCCGGAGTGTGAAACTACAGGCAATTTCTGATGGGGTGCAAACTCCAGGCTGTTACCTTATTAAAATCAGTGCAGGTGGGATTGCGTGAAAGGGTGAGAACCTCTCTGATGGAGCAGGAAGGGGACGAGCAGATTTTGAGATGGAACTCTGTCTCCACTTGACTGGACAGATGAAATAAATCAACTAAAAATACTCATTCTGAGGATTTCCTCTTTGACCTTGTCTTTACTAGGGGAATTTTGCAAACTCTTGTGATGATGATGCAAAGTCTAACACAGGTAGACCACTTAGTCTTTGCAGAACTTAAACTGCTGTGTTTTACCTTATAGGTAGGGCTCATTTACTATGTGACTCCACATTAGCTCTTTGAAAATAACTGTGCATGGTAATTATGCATGTTTAACGTGTGGTTAATCAGTAAAGGCTTTTCTCCGTAGAGTTATTCCTGATGTGGCGTATCCAGAGCACACACCTGTGGATTTAAGATCATTTTAATGTTTGCTACTGTATTGTGCTAAGGATTCTGATCCTGTTGGCGTGTACAGTCAAGGGAGGGAAGCTTTAGAGCATCTATTACAAATTCCCGACATCAAATCTGCCTCTGTGTCTCCATTGACTGTAGGAAGGTGGTTGCTGGCAATGCAAGGAAGTAGGTGGTGTGAATCTGTCAGTGCTCTCCTCACCTTAGACACTTGAGGTTAACTTCAGTGATGTTGTAGGTGGTCTGGATACCACCAACTGCACTCGCGTAGGGTGGTGTGAGCCGCTTCTTTTAGTAGTGTTGGAGCCGGCTGTAAACAAAGGTGAACAATTTGTAAACATGGTTTTCTCATCTAGGTGCAACTTTGTGTAGAGGGGAAAAAAATTCCCATCTTTGAGTCCAGGACCATGAAATCTTTTTGTATTTAATAGGAGGGAGGTTAATCTCTTAAGAATAAGTGGTACTCTTTGTACTGTTTTTATAGTGGCAGGTATTAGCTAATAGATTTGGGCTGGGTATGTTCTTTAAATAAATACTTTTTTTGAAAGCTATCTCTAAGCTGTGATTCTGCTGCTAAATAAGGAATGCTAATGAATGTCCTGTCAACCAAAGATCATATCTATTCTCCAAGAGTTATTCCAGTCTCTAGCTCCTTGCCGCAGCTTTGGTTGTCTTTAGGTCATAGCAGTCTTTGATACCCTTCCTTAAACATGATAAGCACATAATATTTCTGTGTAATTGAGTTCAGTTCCTGAGTTCAGGATTTTAAAGCTATCTGCTGTACGTGTTGAGCAAAGTGGTGAGTATCTCTTCCTCAAAAAATTGTAGAAAAAAACAGAATCCTGGGAAGGATGGATGGAAATCTCATCCATGAGTCCAGTGTCCTGAAATGCTGGTGGTGGGACCACTTGCGAATGGTCTTGGAGCGATTCCTCCATGACCATGAAGGACATCTGGACGTGGCCTTGGGCAGCCTGCTCTAGTGGGAGGTGTCCCTGCCTATGGCAGGGGGGTTGGAACTCGATGATCTTCAAGGTCCTTTTCAACCTAAACCATTCTATGATTCTATGATCTCCATGAAGCAGAGCCTGACATGTCCTGGTGAAAGGTTGTAATGGCCACAGGCTGGAAAAGCTTGTCCATCGCTGCCTGCTTAGGTTCCTGGGCAGATAGTGGAATATATTAACAGTGCTCCAACACTCCTGCCCCTTCACCCTTTGGGCTTCTTTTGTGTAAATCCATGTATGAGCAGGTCAAATTTGTGTGCAAGAACTAGAATGGTGGCAAAACCCATATGTAGCTTTGAGCCAGTAATATATGACACAGATGATGTAAAGGAAGATCATCTATTACAGGAGACCCACCCAGTATAGGCTGACTATATTTAGAGACTGTGGACCTAAATCTAGCATAAATTGAGCACGAATCTGGAGTTGTTCCGCGTGCTCCAGTGAAGATGCTTTGGATTCACGCTAGTGTAAATGAGATCAAAATCTGGCTGCTTCTTGAAGATGGCCGGAGAGAGCGTGAATGAAATCCCCAGCAAAAATAGAGACTTGCTCTCAGAAACAAGCCCCCCAGCTGGCAAGACTCGTCAGAGTACTGGAGCTATTGAAAAATGCTGCAGACAGAAAATGAATTAGAGGATAAAAAAGTGAAAATGAGCTGGCAGAATCTTTAGGTGACTCATCAGGTGCATCTTGTAAAGTCTCTTTCTGAGAAGTAATGAAATCGCATGTTCTAACAATATTTGCACTGCAGCAGGAAAATGCATAAATATTGGGATCAATTAATGAAATTAGATAATTTGACCAAAAAAGCCATAGCGCTGGCTCAGAAACCATCCCTTTTCCTTTTTGCTAGTCTTGGTGCTTGCAGTTAGAGAGGAAAATCATGTGCTTTCATTTCACATCCAAGATACACGAGACCTAGGTAGCCACAGGGTTACTGGGACACTTTGGGTAGTCACCTGCAGCTCAAGGCTTTCCATTTTTACCCCATGGAAGTCCTTGAGCTGGTGGCCAGGCAGGTACAGAAAAGCCTGGGCAGCTGTCTGCAGCCTCCGACCCTTTGGATTTTAGGTTTGGGGAGGGCAGATGCATCTTGTCTCTGCCAACCACAAAGATTGTCTCTTTGTGTCACTCAACCTCTATTTTTCAACTGTAAAATGGGGAATAATGATTTTCCTTAAAAAGGGAAGTTTTCCTTTGGAAAGAGCCCTGTGGATATGTGCATCAGCCTATGACATTGAGATATTCCAGTAACTCATTGCACGCTGTGGAGTTCATCACGGAGCTTCAATTCTGGAGTGAGAGCTGAATTTGGAGTGAAATACTGGGATTGCTGGTATCAGTGGGTCAATTTATGCTATTTATAATAGAGCAATTAGCTTATTCCAACAATATTTTCATTGATGTATATTTGGGGAAGGCAGTAGACCTCGGGTGAGGAAGAATAGCTGAACGGTTCTTCATTTATACCGTAATAATGATAAAATCTTAAGTGTGAATGCCTGTATTGCAGAATATGGGCACTGCACTTGGGTAGGTATTCTGGTGGGTGATCGTGAGCTCTCCAAGCAAAAAGAGCTATTGCTGTCTTTGGATTTATCAACAGCAAGAGCAGAACTCATCAGGTTAGCCTACCCTTGGTTTGGCACTGGTACAACTGTTGTTGGAATAATTTGTCGAGTTTCTGGCATCCTTGATTCAAGAGGATGTTGACAAATTGGAAAGATGTAAAAGAGCCACGAGGGTGGTTAAAAGATTGGCAAACGTGCCTTGCCAACGAAACAGCCAGTCTCCTGGCTCAGATGAATTTTATATTTTTTTTTTCTTTAAGCAAAGGTTAAAGGGTGGCTTTAGCAGCTCCAAGTACCTGTGTGAAGAACAAAAATAGACAGCGCTGGAGGCTGTCAGACAGAGGTGTAACACAAGCCAGTGCCTGGAAGTTGAAACCATACTTGAGCTGAACAGAACAGTTTTTAATAGTAAAAGCAGTGATCGGTTGTGATATTTTACAGGAGTCCTGTTTTTTCATCCATTTCTAGAATTATGTACATCAAAATTGGGATTTTTTTTTGAGTTTATAATTTGCATTTAGGCATAATTCATGGAGGAAAGCCCTCTGGCTTTATTAAGCAGGGGGCAAACCATGGGTTTATGTATATGCCAGAGCGTCTCTTGGTGTTGTGCACCTACTCGTTAGCTCTACCTGCACCTCATGTAGGATGTTTCTTCGTTATTGCTTGTATACCTCTGCTGGCTGAGCCTGATTTGAAGGGTTTTGATGCTGCTGAATTACAGTAAGAATATAACAGTAGGTGCTCGTGAGAGGTTTAAATGAGATTTTTTTTTTTTCCTCTTCACGAGCATTTTTTGGTGCAAGTGTTTCCCTCCTTGTGAAAAATGAAAAACAGTGGCTGGCTTATTCTGAATACAAGTTTTATTTGAAGAGATACTTCTTTTATTTCCCTACAGGGCTTGGACCACCTTTGTTCCCCAGCAAGCCTCGATTTCCACAGGAAGCTTGTCCAAGGAGAGGCTGTGCTAAATTTACCTTGAGATCTACGTGCGGCAGAGTTACTGAGATAATTCTTGATTTGTAAAGCAGAGAGTCAAATCTGGCTGTTGTTATTCCTTCTTATGATTCAATATAAGACAGACTGTCTTCTCTGCCTTACTGGTCTTACTGGCCACACAGATTTAAAGGAGCTCGGTGTTTGTAATGGATCTTTAAATACATCCTGGAAAGATGCAGAAAATGAGTCTGTTTTAAAGCAGTCGCTCGTGTTTGTTTACTACAGCAGCTAAAAGATGAATATTTGGGGTTTGGTATGAAACTACACTGGTCGTTTTTTTAAATGTGATGTTCTCTTATTTTTCTAGCTGTGGGAAGCTCAAAAAATAAAACAGGTAATATGCTTTTTTTATATTTCATTATTGTTTTCAACTATTGCTGCTTTTTTCCTTTCTGCTAAGCGATGCTGTCCTCTTCTCCATTATTGACTTTGCCAGTTGCTGTTTTGTCTTGCCACAGAAATGTAAATGCAGAGAACACTGTTGCCACCAAAGAGTCTGATTTTTTGTGTGTATTTATATATTTTGATGTCTTCATTTTCTCCTTCCTGTCTAGTCAAGAGATTTCTTGTCTCCAGCCTTTTGAAAATAGTTTGACAGTTCTTTGGTAAGGCTTGTAGCTGTGTCGTACCTTCCTCCTCTGCAGTCCTGGATCGCTTGAGGATTGACTTTTTCATCCCCAGCCGGTTAATGCCAGTGCAACCTCCTGAGCCTATTGTAAAACTTGGTAAAAATAGGCCAAGTGAGCTGTGTTGTCTGTTTATTGGTAAAATGGATTTAGGATTTCTGTGGAGGCTGGGCTGCCCACAGCCACCAACATTGGCTGAGAAGCTGTGGATACACATAAAGGTTGAATTATCTGTCATGCAAGGGGATTTTATTTGGGTCACCCATATGGTTATGATTGGAGCAGACCATACCTGCGTGATTTTATCCAAACTCAGCCATATCCTGAAGCAGAGTTTCAGGTTTCCTACTATGTACCGTGTGGGCTCATGCAGACATACCTGCAGATGAGGAAGATGTTCCTTGGTCTGAATCCATCTGTCATGGCTGAGCCACACAAGTCCTTACAAGGATCTCCTGCGACCCATTTGCTTCACCGCATAAAATGATTTACACCCTTGGTGGGTGGTCTTTGGGGATATTATAGTACCAAGAAAGAGCCACTTTCTATATTTCAGGTTAAATTATTTACTTCTAAATTATTAACTTACTCTAAATTATTTAAGGAGAGGGGAAAGCAGCAGGAGGAGGAGGTTTTGTGGAGACTGCCGAACAATAAGTGCCTTTGGTCAGAGCTGCAAAAGCAAAGAGGGTGCCGAGATGCATGAAGTCCCCCGGTGCTCTCTGGTTGAAGGCGCTATTTGTAGAGGCTGAGTGCTGACTTCACTGCGCCGTGCCAACTGCTGCTGTGCCTTCACCGTGTCTGTTTGCTGACTGTTTTACAGGCCATCATCCATCCCGATACAAATGAGACCATCTTCATGCCTTTCCGAATGTCAGGTATGGTATGTGCTGCTCGGGCAATCATTAATTTTACTGGGAATGTGTACAAAATGTTTGGGGTTTTTTTCCTCCAGTTTTTTAATTGCATCATGTAAACTTTTAGACCAAGATCAGAAAGTAATCCAAATGCCTAAATCCCTTTTCAGTCAAGGAGAATTAGGATCCTAAATGCCTATGCGAGATCTAGTGCTTAATATTTTCCCTTCCTTCAGATATTTTAATGTGGACTCAAGCTAATACCCTTTCTGGAATTTTTGAGTTATCCATCACTATAATAGGCATTTTAACTTTGTCATAAACAACGAAGCTTGATACCCAATGAACAGCTTAGGGTTTTACTCTCCAGGAGAGAATGGGATGAGCCCTATTTTTCCACGTGCGGTGGTAACTAACAGCCATGGCATTGGGAGCCCAGGAAGGATCCGCTCATTAAGCCCAGCTTAACCAGGCTGCTTAATGATTAAGTCATTGCTGCCTCCTTCCTGCTTTGGGGTGTCCCTTTGGCATGCACAGGTCCACAGCTACCTCTGCTGTGTGTTGAATAGCAGCTCTCTTGAGGATGCAAGTGCAGCCTTGGTCCTTTCCCGAAGGACCTATTTAAATAAATAGGACCTATTCCATATTTTAGGGGATAACATCTTCACCTGAATACTGGGCACAGGGGAAAGATAACAGGATTGGCACGCTTTGTTCTCCAGTTCATTGAAGAAGGGTGATTGTGAGGGTGAAGTGGAAGGGAGAAAAGCCAGTGCCTACTCCATTGCTGCCTTGTTCTGTATTTTTTTTTTCCAATTTTTCTTCTTCTCAGGTCTTTGCCCTTTCCGACTGTAAATTGGATCCATGAGGCTTAATTCAGTAATGTTGGTAAAATGCTCTGAGACCTTCTAGTGGAAGTCATAGAGATGAATTATAATTAGCACAAAAATTGGCAGACTTAGCAGGGGAAAAATGTGAAGCATTTGATTTTTGTGGCGCTCAATAAGATTTGGGGTAAAGGCTTATCTCTAATAGAGAGAGCTTTGACTTACACCTATGATCAAAATAGTTCCTTGCTCCTCCACGATGTAAATATACTTTCTTCAGGGTACTTATACCCTGTTCCTTTTTCTACTGACCTAGAAATAAATGAGCTTTCCTGGTATAAAATCGCTAGCGCAGAGGTTGATAAAGCAGATGAAGAAAGAGGGATGGTAGCATGGTCCTGCTCCTTAACTGGCATGGGCTCTGCAGCTTGTTAGACGGCTTCATGGATGTCTACAGCATGCTATCCTGGGTGGGACCAGGCTCAACAAGAGGGGAAGGGGCACAGAAAGCTGAAGAGTTTTCTCCTGGGTGAGTGAGGGTAGGTTGTGGGAGGGTCTGATGAGCAACAGCGCTGGCACGATGGAGGGAACAGATTGCGTGACTGAGCCTGGGAAGGGGGGCAGGATCTCCCCCTTCCCGTGGCAGCAAGCCACTAGGTCAGTTCAGTTAACACCACCGCAGCAGCATCCAGCTCCTCCTGGTTTGGACCGAGCAGCTCCTGGTCTGAGCTGTCATCCCTTCACTTCTGCTGATTTGAGTTTTTCTGGCTGCCTAGCCCAGCTCAACAACATGATGCCCTCTGAAGTGCTAATACCACATACTGGCACAGACTGAGTTTACTGGAGTAAGCTTTAGGGTCTAGATGTTATAAGTTTCAGTGAAACTCTTAGACCACAACCCAGAAAAAACAAAAAGAGGATGGGAAGGAGATTGGGAAAAAACAGGAGACTGCTCTAGTTGATGCTTGGTGCATCAGGTGTAGGGACACAGACATCCCTGTGGTGGTACGGAGCTGGTGGAAGTGAGTTGTAGCCTGTCCTGCCAGATGTGGCTTCTACCCTAAACTGGTAGATGTCTTAGATGTGATTTATTTTTTTTTCCCCATCTCAAAACTGTGTATTAAAATGCATGCTTTTTTTTTTTTAATAGGTTACATTCCCTTTGGAACACCCATCGTAAGTATTTTAACATCTCTCCCCGCTTTGTTTGCAAGTACCAAGAAATGCATTTTTTAGCACTCGCAGACAATTCTCCAAGTTCCACCTTACCTTCTTGCAACACGTTCACGCAGGGTTCCCACCTTTCTCGTCGCATGTTAGCAAAGGCTTCATTGTGTAAAGCCTGCCCTATGGACATTGTGCTCAAGGTTATTTATCTACTTAACATCATTCGCCCAGCCCCTTGCAATGTCTTCAGCTTTATTTTTCCCTTCGGGAAAAGGAAGACCAAGATGAGCTCATTGCCTGCAAAATGCAACTTCTGCAACTATCGGATTTCATCTTTGGATACTTTTTTTTTTTTCATTTGCATGTTTTACAAGTTGCTTCCTGAATGTGGTGAGCTACAGCACGGCGAGGCCAGTGTCGTGCGCTCTCATCTTGATTAATTAAAACGACGAGTGCTTTCCGTGGGGTTATTGCTAAGGGCGTTTTTAGTTTGTACTTGTTATTGTGAAATTTGTAAGCATTTGGGTGCTCTCGATAGTGAAAGCCAGAAGGGAGATGATTCTGCCTGTCTTCCTAATGCTGAAACCTCCGCTCGTCTTCAGGAACAGGAATGAATAATTAACCCCATTTTATGAATGGGGAAACTGAGGCACACAGTTTTGCCCAAAATCGCCCAAAGTTGGTGCCAGAAGGTCCTCCTAGCTGCCAGCTCTTGGCCCAGGTTTTTAGATCATGCGTAGTGAAATGGTTGAAGGAGCAAATTCTGCTAAATTTAATCTTCCTAAACCAGTGGACTGTGGCATAGTGCTTGCTTAAAGGTAATGATCCTTTCCCAAATGGCGATAGTGGGGTTGCTAGCACCTAAAAGCAGAAATCATCGCGCCTGTTACTATTTGTTGTCGTGTGTAAGGGTTTGGTGGTAACTTTGTATGGGGCATTTTAAAAGAAAAGGTTAAACAAAAATGAGTTAACGATCAAATTGACAATGAAATCGGCCCAAATCCAGAGCTGTCAGAGGAGCCGAGAGCTGTCAGATGAGCCCAATTTCACTAGCTGTAAAGGATAAACTGGAACCTCTTGTCATTTAAAAAAAAAAAAAAACCCAAACGTTTCAAATGTTAAAATTAAAATGTAACATTTATGCCAATCGATCTGTGAAATTTAGTGACAAAATTGGCAGCCTGCTCTAGCATAAAAACAGTTTGAGTCTTGCATTTCACATAGGGGGATGGGATTTCCTCAAGAGAGACTTAATGTGCCTGCGGTGGGCTCTGGCTGAGCGAGCGTGGCTGTCCTCGCCCGCAAAGCCATGCCGGCGTGCCGTTGCACCCGCGCTAATTGTCCCGGTGTTCGGGGGTCAATTAAACACCCTGCATAGATTCCGCCAGAGACGTGATCAGAGTATGTATTAACAGGTTTACTGCCTATCAGTCAATACACGATGCTGCCTATATACATGATTTTTTTTTTTTTTTTTACCCCTATAGCTGATGCAAAATAATTCAGTATGGTTTAGCTCATTGTGAAAGAGATTAAGGTCTTGCTGAAAATAATCATTCCTTTTTCTGGCCGAAAACAGCTACTCCCCTGACACAACCAAATCCTGCGGCTGTTTATTCTTTCCTGGAGTTGCAATTGTTTGCTTTTCTTTTTAGCCTACGTCCTTTCCATGTTCAGGCTTATGGTTCGACCCCAGAATCGGTTGCAGTGGCAGAGTGGGAACAGGATGGAATATGTTTAAGCGTAAGGAGAATTTGTGCTTGCCCACCTTGATTTCAGCCCAGGAGGGAGCAAATCCAGCTGCTCACATTATCTCCCTTTGCTGTAGGGGTGAGATGGGCAGGGCAGGGCCTGTGCTGTAGCCTTTTACCCTGGTTTTGTGTTTCATCCCAGGTATGAAAGGCTCAAAGGAGGAAGATTTGTCTGCATTTAGGAAATTCAGCCCAAGACACGGGCAGTGAGGATGGAGCAGAAGCCATGCTGCTGTTCCCAGCTGCCACCCACAGTTTTAAGCACCTTATTTTCCCCAGCCATTTAAAAATGGCTGGGGAAATTGTTGAGGTTTTGAAGCACATAGAGAAGACCCGGATGTTAATTTGGGGTTGTAGATGACTCTTGCTGACACACGAGGCAGGACTTGGGGCTTGCAAGAGGAGAGCTCATAATGCAAATGCGTTGTGAGGCTGCTCAGAGCTGACAGATGTCTGAGTGGCGGCTTTAGCCCTGGCTTTGGGGCCACGAAGGGCCGGTTCACACCTGATAGGCAATTAAATTTTGTAGCTGGTACTTTTCTAGTGTTTAGAAGCTTTTTTTATTTTGTTTTCCTTCTTAGTTATTTTTTCCCCTGACAGTAATTAAAAGTGAAACTGTACATTTCTTGACAGACTCTTGCACATATGGAGAGTTTGCATTTAAACGTGCCTCTTTCAGTCATACAGATTTTGGGTGCTCTTTTTTATTTATTTATTTTCCTCTTTTATTTTTCTCGGCGCTCAGCTTCAGCTGACAATGTAAGTAGCTGCCTGCAGCCTTCCGTCTCCTCTGGAGCCTCATTAGCCCGCTGGCTTCAGGAGCGTAAGTCAGTCCTGGGGTGAGGAGGTTCGTCGCCTGTTGAATTCGTTTGGCTAGGATCGGCAATGGAGTAATTAATGACGAGATCCACATATTGAATGGAAGCGGTAAATTAGTGTAACTTGCACAGATTGGCGCTCAGCCAGTGTACAAAGTAGCTGCAACTTCACGAAAGGCTGTAGGAGGAAAAGCTGGAGGAGGAGGAGGAGAAAGGAAAGATGTAAATGAAATCAGGCCTTCCAACCCTATTACCCTTTTGTTTGCTGTTATTTCTCTCTCATGTCCTTAAGCGTAGAAGTTGCCTCCTCTTCAACTGATGCTGCTGCAGATGTGCAGAGACGGCTTTAGCTTATCCCTCCTTGCAGCAGGCTCTCCGCGCTCTAACAGGGAAGTTTTCTTTCTTCTCAGCCTCTGTAGGGATAAACTTAAAGAAAATGGTGCAGAAGACGGTTTGAGTGTGGGAATGAACTCATGGTCTTCTTGCCCAAATGCCTTGGAGACATTTCAGTTCACATGAGTGTTCTGAAAGTAAATGTAGAGTTAAAAGGAGTTGTGCAGTCTTTATCCTGTTAACAAAGATGCAAGTGTGATTTTGCGAGACAAAGACAATCTTCTTCAGAAACTATCAGACATTTGAGGTGCAGGAGGGGAGAAAATGACAAAGATCTTAGGAAGTATTTCATCTTACCCGTTTCTTACCCAAGAACTCATCTTCCTGTCCATGTTTATTGGACTTATCATTGGAAATCCCTTGCTTTGCGTCCCTTTCCTCTTCTTCAGCTTCTTATACTTTAAGAGGACAGATTGCCATAAAACAAGGTAGGAAGGAGTCTGGCAGTGCAGCGTTGTGCGTAAGAGATGGGAACTTTAAAGAATTGCAGAGGACGTACCCGTGTGGTATATTGAGCACATCTGAAGGATGCTCTCAGGACTGTATAGGCAACATGCACGTGTGTGGCCTCAGGTGCTGCGATGGGTGACCTTGCAAAGTCTGTGGCATCTCACATTTGTGCAGCAGCGGGCATGAATGCGAGATGCCACAGCAGCGGGCATGCCTGTCCCATACGTGCCCGGAGAGGCAGCCGTAAGCCTCTGGGAGACGGCGATCGCCAGCCTGAGCTCATAACCCAAGCAGGAGTTTTCGCAGCTCAGAGTATGACACATCAACAATTCTCTTCTCTTAAAACAAAATTCAGGCTCCCTAAACAGGAGCACATGTGCTTCCAGGTGGCACTCCTGTCTTCAGATGTTCAAATGGGATTTCTTTCTTGTGCTTGAAACAGCGAATGTGCCAAAGCAAAATAAGAAAAACCCCCTTCACTGCCAATAGCAACAACTTTGAACTCTTGCATTCATGCAGTGTTTGTATTATCCTCCAGAAATGCCTGGATTAAAGAATTGATTATATTTTAATGAACTAATCTTTGGACACTATCTGCTGCCAGACTCTTTTCAAGGTGTGTTGCAAGCAATCATTAAAGATGCAAAGCTTTCACGGGCAGCTATGTTACCCAGTTTCACCATTGGAAAATTGAGAGACGATAGGCTGAAGTGAAGCTCAATAACTATAATGAAATAAAGCCATAAATGAAGATAACTTATTCAAGTCATTAGGAATAAGTTTGCTGTTTGTGTGCTTAGAAGAGCACCAAGAGCAAACGAACAATGCGTTTACTAATGAGAAAACCTCTTCTCTTGCAGGTTGTTGGTCTTCTCTTGCCCAACCAGACGCTGGCATCCACTGTGTTTTGGCAGGTAACACTTGTCTGAATGGTTGGAGAACGTGATGGAAAGGAAAGCAGCAGCTGACTTGTGTCTAGAGGACAAACTGATGCACATGGTGTTTCTGCAGTGGCAGTGCTTTAGTTGATGGGGAGATGATGTGCCTGGGTATAATTAGGGAAAGGTTTGGTAGGTCTGGAAGGGGCTATAAGCAAACTATTTTATCTGCTTTCCAGAGCCTGGCTATTTATGCCATTGCAAGGGAGATGCAAAACAGCCCGGGATCTCAAAATCAACCTTTCAGAACCATTTTGTATAGGTGTAAATGATTGCACAGTGGGTACTTCCATGAAGATGTAGGCCCTTAAGCTCACACATCTGCTGTTTCAAAGACACCCTGTCAAGTAGTTGGGATCTTCCTTGGTGAATTCCCTTTGGAAGTGCTGCATATGCGCAGCGCTGGGACAGGGGGAGGCCCCATGCCCAGGAATTTTGGGAATAGCTGTGCATTGCAAAGGCAAGAACCTCTGCATTCAATGCGCTACAGGGGCTTTGGAGGAAAAAAATGTGTGTGTAGGGAGGTGTTGGCGTTATTTCCCATTAAAATTCTGGAATTAAGAGGAAGGGGAGGAAGCGTGCACGTGAATGAGTTTTCTCCATAGTAAACACGCCCCGTAAGTATAATTTCAGCACTAACTGAATTGCAAAAACAACTTACTTTCAAGACTTATTTTTAGCTGTGGATGTCTTTTTATTGTCTACAGTGTAAGTGATGATAGAGAATTATGCGGTTAAGAAAATCAAAGCAGAATGGGATCTGACTAGTATGTTAGAAAGACTGCAGAACCAAGAATATATTGATATGTGCCAGTAACTTGTGGTTTGTTGTATTTAGCTGTAAGTTGTCCCATGTGGCTTTACTTGCTGGGAGTGGGATAGTGAGACATCTAGACTCATATTTTTGAAAGCAACTTGCCTCACCTGTCTTTAGACATCTAAGATGGAAAGAGATGGCTTTTGGAGAAGTTACTCTTGTGCAAGTGAGGAGCGAGCCAGCCTGGATAACTGGCTTGGGCTGAGTGCCTTGTAAATGGCTTACACGAGGAGCTCCTATTCACACCATCACGGCATAGCTGGGAGAAACTTTTGGCTTTGAAAGGACAGAATAGTCCTTATAAAACTAGATAGAACATTTCAAACACAGAACTGAAATAAGCCCACTTGAGACGGAGGTTGTAGCAGGCAAGTCCTGCAACTGAACCCCGTCTGGGCCAGCGCTGCTTGACGAGTGGTTCTCAAACTCTTCCCTCCATTGTTCCTGCTGATGGGCACAGGGGTCACCCCTTTCTGAAAAATATGAGTAGGAGGAGTAGCAACCTAGAGAGGCATCATCCAAAAAGCTTGGGAGGGTGTCAGGCGGCCACCTGGGAAGACAATGGAGTCAAGAAACGGGTAGTGGGGATATCTTCAACCTGGAGGCATCTTAAACTCTATATTAAGGACAATATCTGAGCAGTGTGTCTACAGATCTCTGAAAAGATTTAATTGGGTAAATAGCATAGGATTTAGGGATGATGCATATTACCGTATTAACAAATACTGGGTCCTATAGGAGCAGGCTTGTACAGTGAAGCAGTTGTTGCTGATGCCCAAAATGTACATGTCTCAGGCTAGCTGTAGCCTGGTTCTGTGGACCTGCTAATGTATATATGTGCTGTGGGGGTTAAAAAAACCCAAACAAACACATCTGGAAAATTGAGGCAGATTTCTAGCACGTATTGGCAAGCTGACTTTGTAATTTATTTTTTTGAATTACTATTTAAAGAAAACAAAAAGGCAAGGTTTCCTGGGTCCAAAGTTCCAGGCTGGAGAGCTGGTCTGTGAATTCGGCAGTGACTCGGCTGATCCCTGCGTTTTAATGCCTCGTTTCACTCTGTCTCCTCACCCTCACTTCATTCGTCCTCCTCCGTCTTAATTCTGGCCACAGCTGGCAAAGAGTTCAGTTCTGATATGCTCTGATCTGGGAACATGATGTTTTGGGGATGAAAACTATAATTTTCTGTACGTTGCCAGCAGTTGCTGTGGGTAAAACCCCTTCAGGACCATGGTGCTACTCATCCCGGGCTGCTGCCACGCTGCTTTGATGACAAATCCTGCTCCAAAAAGTTGTGGACAGAAATATCAGTTTAGTGGCATCCATATACATCAGATGATACATCTGTTCATCTCCTGTTCCTCAGCTGAAGCCTCCTATGACTCTCTATTTGAGAACCATGGAGCTTAATATGTGATTGATGAAATAGCTTCCAGGCTTACTGCTACATCTTAACAGCAGTAGGGATTTGGTGCTGACAAAAATGAAGACCAATAGCACTGAGGTGTCATGTGGAGATGAACTGGGACAGGAGAAGAGTTGCACATCAAGCACACAGGGAAGCAGAGCTTCCCTCTGGGAACTGGTTGCCTTGGGATTTCTGTCCCTCACTTGGAAGGGCATTAAATCAGATGTAAGGCATGCATGAGCCTTTGAAAAGAGGTGGCAAGTTGTGAGCAGGTCCAAAGGGAGATGAGTTTTCCTGCAGCACTCCCACGTTTATAGATATTTTTTTTTTATTATTTTCATGAAGTTATGTTTATGCCTGTCTCTTCTTGTTTCCTCTTTAGTGGTTGAATCAGAGCCACAATGCCTGCGTCAACTATGCAAACCGCAATGCGACAAAGGTGAGGAGACCCAACATATGTGGTGCATGCAGCATGTTAGGTCTGTTTTGACATGGAAACATAAGTCTTATCTCTTTGCTGTTAATAGAAACTCTGTGATGACTTTATAGATTGGCCATTCTCCCGCATAGACTTCCATTTTAAACCATGAGGATCTCAAAACCACTCAAAGCACATAAGTAATGCTCAGTGCCTTTGAGCTGAACCAATATATAGTTCTAACTGGTATGAAATAGTTTAATTTGATATGTAAATGAGCACAAAGCGAAATGGTATCTGTTTTTTTGGATAGCAGAAGGTGGCTGCATGATCACGCTGCCATCCCTGGAGGACTTTATATGCTCTACCAGCAATGGTGCTGGGAAATGGTGGGGACGTTCCTGCTCTCCTCCGTTGCTTTAGCCTTCATTCATCCCATGTTGGGATGTGGGAAGCTCAAGACAGGAAGCAGAGTTGGAAAGCATCCAGCTCATTGAGATAACATTTCAAAGACAAATATTTAATGTGGAGAGTTTGGGGTTCATCACTAGTGTATAAGAATGCTAATTTTGTACCATTTGATGAATTTCATTCACATACTTCCTTTAAGCTGCTATTATTATAATTTTCTGATGCCAATTAATTTTCCATTCCCTTTAACCTTGCTCATGAGGCTACAATTTTCCTTGCTTTTGCCGCTGCTAGATGACAGACCATGTGTCACAGAACAATATGACAAAATTAAACCTGTCTCTGGTTTAAAACAAATAAAAGAAAAAGCAAACAAACAAAAAAGCTTGGTTGCATTTTAATAACCAGAAGTTTGTTTATTGAAAATATGTTTTGTTTTTCTTTCCAAAGCCTTCTCCGACATCCAAGTTCATCCAGGGCTACTTGGGAGCTGTCATAAGTGCTGTCTCAATAGCAGTGGGTAACGCTTTATATCTATATATTTCACTACTAAGTAACTGCTCCCTTGCAGTAGTACTGCAGTGCTTTTGAGATGTTTGTTTGAATTGCCAAGCATGTTTATCTTTTAATTGACAGAATTCAGTCTACATAACCAGAAAATATTTTAACCATGAGGTGTCTCTGTCCATGCATGCCCAAACTTTTCAACAGAAGGAGACTTCTACTGCTGATGGCTTCCAGCACGTCCTGCACCATGCACTGCCTGTGTCTCTGCACCATGGCTTTGCTGCTGGATGAACTCAGATTATCCACACGTGCATTAACTCGTGGTGAATTAGCCTAGTTCAAGTTAAAAGACTGCCTGTGGGGCTGCAGAGTGATAGTGTGACAGCTGACATACTGAACAGAGTGAGGCTTTTGGAGATATTCCCTTGGTGGGTCAGCACCTTGAATTGAAAGAACTGCAGCGCTCAGAATGACATCTTTCACCTGTGGACAGCGTTCAAGCTGGAAATGGTGTTCAAGTCATATCTGAAGTAATCTGTAAGAGAGGAGCTTTTAACGTTGCTAAAGTCGTGGTGTCGTGGTGCAGCCCTCAGGCTTTTAATACTCAGATTCCCCAGAAGCACAAGTTGACATCTTTAGGAAGGTCAGCTAATTCCCAAGGAGGCAGGTACATTTTTTCAGAAGCAACTTATGGAAGTTATTTCTTACACTGGGTTTTCAAATAAGCCTCTGAAACGTATGGTTGTACCTTTTGTACTGGAACATTAAAGATTCTATGGCAGTTTGTACTTTTTTCCTCCGGCCAAGATTTTTTTCCTTTTTATCAAGCCACAGGCATCCTTTTCCAGGCATTTTTTTTCTGCAAACAGGTTGTGCTATGGGAAGAAGTTAGCACTCAGCCTGCTCACCACACCATTGGTAGCCAGATTCCCCAATTCACCTTTGGGGAAAAAGTTGCATGGGCTTGTTTAGATTTGTTTACAAGGTAAAATGTTTGTCTAGAGCAGGCTGTGGATTGTTAGGACAACTCTGGAGGCAGGAGCTCCTGGCTAGGAACTGGTAGTGAGTGGTTTGGCACATCATGTCTACAGTGGACAGCAGAAATTCTGCAGCTGTGTTCTGCAGCTACCAGACAGCTTTGCACCAGTGGTAGCAAAGGGCATAGAGATGGTGAAGTGCCTTGCAGTTCTGAGTGCAAACTGTCCGTTTTATGGGATATGCTTCTGCTTGATAGTTTTGTGTAGTGCTGGCTTGGCTTGCTCACGGGTTGCCGCACTGCTCCTCTGTGTTACCTGTATTATCCCCTCACTGCAGAATTAACCCAGGCTGTGCACACAGACCAGCCTTGTGTTGGTGTGAGCTCCCATGCTTCATAACCCCATGAAGATGCGTCCACATGAGCTCCACGCTTATGTAGCTGAAGTACAATCTGAGACCCCATCCCACCAACCTCGATGCTTCGGTTAGCAGCCGTTCTCTGTCCACTCTTTCCTGGTGTAGCATGGGAGAGCTTGACTGTCGTTAGTTCAGAATTTTTTCCACCTTGTGAATTCATAAAGCAAAGCTCTCTAGCTTAATGTGCTGCTGCCTCTCACAACCTGCATTCCAACACCCAGCACAGCTGCAGCAGAGGGATGATGACTGGTTCCACATTGTTGGCATTAATGCTCCTCTCCATTTTGGCAACAGGGGCAGATAGAGGGCAGGAGACACGGAGAAGTGATGTTGACAGAGTTTTGTCATCCTGAGAAGCTGACAGGCTTTGGTAAGGAAAACAATTGGGTGATGAGTGGAGATGTCCATGTTGGGACAACTGATGCAGGTCTTTAAAATCTCTGATTCCTCCTAGGAGCTGAAGCAGAGAGATAGGTTCAGAGTGTAGAAGTAACCATCAGTGGTGTTGTGAGAAACACTCCTTCTCTGAAGCAGCATGAAAAACTACACCAAGACTTGTAGATAAAAGAAATTACAGCAAACCAGCAGTGGCCTGATGTTACTGCAGGGTGGCTGTCACCACTGGTGACATATGTGGGTGGCTCATCAGTCTGCTGGTGGTAGATCAGCTCTTTGTCCCATGGTGGTTTGTACCTCTGCTAGTTGTACCATTTACTCCCTGGTGGTGAAGGAGCTGGTGTTCTGCACAGAGCAACAAGCTTTGAATAAATGCAGAAACTGAAACGATGCTGGGATTTAACTGTCCACAAAACTTGTAGGTGCAGAAGCCCCAGTGCCTGGTTATCTTGCATACCTCAGCTGTCCATCACGGGGACAGTTTTAAAACCACCATGAGGAAAGATGATGCCATGGTATTCTGTACTTGCAGCATTTCTAGCTTGTGCAAGAGGAAGTCTTCCTTCAGTGGTGTAGATGCCGGGAGGGTGTTGTTGCCTTCTTGTGTAAGTGCCACGATGACCCCACCAGACTGGGCTTCCACGGGGATGCCCTTAGCGTGTATGAAGAGTACTGTGAGCTCTGTAATAGCAGTGGTTTTGTAGCTCTGGTGCTGAGGGTCAGAATATTGTTACGGGGAGGCAGGAACTTTCCTTACATCCATTGATGTAGTTGGGGAAGTGGGGAAGGGCAGCAGCCTTCATGGATACGCCTTCCTGATGTTGGAAGGAGGTCTGCTTCCAAAGTGGAGCATGCTATGGCACATAGGGTATGCAAAAATGAGGTGAAGTCGCTGTGCACTGATGTTCTCGTGTAGACAAGCCGTTGGGGACACTACCAGTGTGTGTGTTAACACAGAATAGCTCGTGTCCTGGTAATCTGTAGCACCACTTACTGCGTGCTCAATTCCTGATGCAGAGCAGCCTAAAGAAAATCCTGCAGAGCAGAGAGTGATTTTTATATTGTAAATATCTGGATTAATAACCAGGATCTCCTCGAGCAGTTTGGTTTTGTTGTGGTTTTTTTTTTTAATGATGATGACAAATAATATAGAAATAGCCCTGAGGTTCATTACATTGGATTGTAAGGCCTCAGCCCTCATTAACTGATTTTTGCTGTCAGTTAGCAGCAAATCACCTCCCAGTGTGAGCCTATTAGGACCAGATGACCTGAAAACAAGTGCCACTGCCTCCAGTGGTCTGCTGAGACCCGGTATTAATTAAAGCGAGCCCCTTCCATGTTTGCAGTTGGCAAGTGACGCGGGGAGAAAGCTCATGAAATGACAGATCAGTTGACTTGTGATTGTGCTTTCCATCATCTTCACCCTCTGTGTCTTTATCTAACAAGAGGGACAAACAAATTGCTTTCTCACGTGTACAGAAGAGCAGGTTTTGGCTTTATGCTTCTTGCAATTAAACTAGAAGTTTTAGCAAATCTTTGCAAATAACATGATTCTTTTCCCATTTTAGAGAGAGAGAGGAATTCCTGTCAGAGGGAGGCAACGCATCTCTCTTAGATCCAGTGCTACATATGGGACATCTGATTTGCAGCACTTTTGGATGAGTTTTTTGAGGAATCAATATTATTTTTTTCAATATTTTTCAGTATTTTTTCCCCCAATAGTCTTTTTTCCACCTACTCCTAGCTCAGCACAATTCATAGTATAGCTTCAGGCAAGGAGAGCTATCCCAGGTCCCGAATTTTATCTCTTCTCCCATGCAGTACTCAGGTGAAGCAATCCCTTGAAGTTAAGGCTAGCAAAGACATTAGAAAGGATAATTTTAAGACTGAGTATGAGAAAAGAGGTGAAAAGGCTGAGATAACAGGTCTCTTCCATCTCTAATTTCTTATGTGGCACTTCTGCACTGTCTCTGCCACCCGGCACGTGCCGAGACCTGGGCTACCCGCTCTGCACGAGCATGCGACATCTCCGAGCTTCGCCTGTGGTGGACAATATGTTTAGAGGAGTCTGATTACCGTTAAGTAACCTAGATTTCTGTTTCTCCTTCTGTGATTGTAGTTTATTTTTATCACATTCTCCATGCACCAGCCTCCTTCCTGCCTTTTCTTTTGATTGCTCTCGTTTTACTGCTTTTCCGAACACTGAGCCGTAATTGTTGTTGGGTTTTTTTTTACCAATTGAGTGGATTCCTGTGATTAGGCCTTATTTTCTGATATCTGGCTGCTGTTCATGATGGTGGTGTATGAAGCGCAATTAATACCAGCTGGTTTTCCTAAGCAAGGCAAACAAAGGCAGAGAGTAGTAAAAAGACTTGAGAAAGACCAAGCATATTTTAAATGTTTTTTTTTCCCCAAATATTCTAGTGCCAAGAGCTATACTGATCGGAGGGCTTGTAATTATACAGAAACCCTTTCCAGCAGACACACATGCACACTCCTGCTCTCTGCTAATTTTGTCATGTTTTTAAAAGGTTAAAAAAGCTACGTAATAAAAAACAATTTTATTAACTGTTTTATACATATTTTATAAGTAGGTTTCTTAGTTTCAGATCCAAACTTGATTTGCTACTGTATTGCTGATCCCTTCTGCATCTGATTCAGCTATTTGGTACTATGGCCTTAGACTGTAACTTCAGGTTGAGGTCGGAAGTGATTCTTGTGGCTGCAATTAAATGCCTGCAAATTAAACCAGATCCAGACAAGGGCTGTGAGCAGATGCTCTCTGGTTTCTGGGCTGTCACTGGTGCTGAGACCAGCAGACTGGAGACTGGTAGTGTTATCCCAGGGGTTGCTTCACCTGGAGCCCATGGTGGTGAGTCACTGGGTTTCTCCATACATCCTCCTTGAAGCATCTCACAACAGTGGTGTTATTGCCGTTTGTTTCCGTTGTCTTTGGATCAGAGCTTTATACACCAGGTTTTTAATTTCCATGATCGCAACTTCAGGTTCTGCCAAGACGGGCTCCAAATCTTGTTCCTTGAGATACGGAAGACCCTGTTCAGACTCTCCAAGGGGTTTCCCCTCGTCTGCCAGTGTCATTTGGCCACGTATCTGACATCTCCCAGTAAGCAGTGTATTGTCACTCAGCTTGGTGCCCAAGTCATTAGCTTGTTGTCCATCTGTTGTCCACTCCATGTACCCTGGAGGTGCCACATACATCGGTACTGCTGGCATTGTCTTCCCCTGTTGACAGGATGGGCTCTAATTAGACTGCAGCAAACCTGGCAGGCATACAGAGTGTGTTTTACGTATATAGGTGTATGTAACTTAACTAGGGAATGTCTGTTGTGACTGCCTAGCACTGAGCTTCCCACTTGTAATAGCGGTTCTATTCTCCCCCGATGAAAGGTGACGCAAAAACACGTTTGAGATCAGGCACCCCTTAAGTGGGGGGGACAGTGGGGTTTTCCCCAATTAATAAAGTAGCCAGGCTCCCTCCTTCCCCTTTCAAATATACCTGGGTTTGTAACTTCTCAGAAGGTTTTTATTAAGTACAAGTTTGGGATTTATGGTCTTGTCAGTACAGAGGGGAATAAATACATTGTTCTCACTTGGCAATCTGAGCTAAATTCTGACAAAAGTAGGTGTTTTGGCTTCTTTTGTATAGGAGAGAGAGATGCAATGTCATGTAACCATGACGGCCAGCCAGGCTGTTTATTTTGTAGTGATCTGTATGCTTAAAAATGTACCTGCTCAGGACTTGAATGTTTCCTTTTGGCTTACCTTACTGGGTAACCTCAGGTCAAAAAAATCAGGCAATTAATGCCATTAATAGCTTTGGGGCTGTCAGCTACTAATGACTCACCTTAGAGTCACTGCCAATCACGGTGTACAGGAGGGTGTTTAAAGCATCTCTTCACAGGCAGACCCAGGTCTTTTCATTTTAAAAGTGCCTCCTTGCTTCCTGACCATAAATCCTGACCCCGGACAAGCCAGTGAAGGTAGAGAACTGATGCCAGTATGGTTTACTGATGCTCTGGCTTACTGTATGGTGTGCACCCGGTGCTTTCACAACCTGTGAAAGTATATGGCGTTAAACTTGAGTATGTATAAAAACAAACTAGGTTAAAACTGGAGAGAAGCAAGACAGTTTTAATGACCTAATCTGTTTTGCTGAGGTATCCCATGATACTTTTTTTTTCCCTGGAAAATTGCAAGGGAAAAAAACATTCCTGCTATTCTAGAGTTTTGTACAGATCAGTTTTAGGACCTCTGACACTCTTGATCTCAGTTTGTGGGTTTGGATACGTTTTCATCTGGTGAACTGCTGCAGCAGTTGCAGATGTTAGCTCTCTTCAGTAGCTTGTCACCCCTCTTGTCCTACAGTGGCTGTGCAGAAATGGAGAGTGCGAGCACTTTGTGGCTTTGGGCAAATAAAAAGATGGGTTAGATGAGTGTGGTTGCAACCAGCTGAGCCAAGGTGGAGGTTAGTCCCTCCAGCCACTCCTCCCTACCTGCCCACTGAAAGCTAGTGCCTCCACGAGCCCACAACAGGAGCTCAAAGAAGAAACCAGCAACAATCTGCTGAAGTTAAATGCAACTAGATCACTTGGACAGGAGCAAAGGGCAGAGCTTTCACTATGGGGTAGTGCATGTGCTGCAGTACCCTTCAGCACACTGTATGGGAGCCCCTGCAGGTCTTCGGGGTGCTCCTGGGAGGTTGGGCTTGGCTCTCAGCTCTGTTGAACGGTTGGGAAGCGGAGACAGAAGCTACATGGCTTGGTGTTGGACCAATGTAGGAAATTCTTCAGAGCAGAAACTCAAACCTAGATGCTCCAGGACTCAAATTTCTGCTCTTGCAGTGGGAAATCACTCCTCTTTGATGCAGGTGTCTTAGTAAGTCATCCTGGGGCAACTTTCTTCTGTACAGAAGCCTTGGTGATGTTATTTCCTAGAAAATAAAGCTTTGGAGGGACTCCTGTAGTTACCGTAGGGTTTCTGCAGAGCTTCTGAATTCTTGGAACACTGTAATTTGTCTTTGAGATTTTTGGTTGTATTCCCACAGGGTTCATAGATTATAATTCATGCAGGAATCTCAGCCACAGTCAGAACTGGTGGAGCACAGAGATTACACAAAAATTGTAATTCCTAAATTTTATATTTAGCTGTATCAGGAAAAAAAAAAGTTGCATAGGAGTCTAATCAGCAAAGCCCACTGTGGATCTGAGAGTTCAGATTAAAGCAGAGGCTGCTTCTGGACAAATGGACATTGCGAAAATGATGTTTTTAAACAAGCTAGATTTCCCTCCCCAAAAAGTTAGCATTTTGCAAAATCTAAATGTGCTTTGTCTTGAAAACATCCCTTACAACCCAAGATGTTCTCACGACCACATAGGATGTCAGCAGAAAGATCTTATTTTTCTTCTCCTAAGGAAGCTGAGAGGTGAAGAGTGTTCAAGTCTAAGATTATTGCTGTAAAATAGCATTAACATTGTAATGGGTATGTCACAGCCGGCTTTGGCAATACCTGCCCTTGCAGCCCTGACTCTCACCGCTCAGCGAACTGTATCACTGATACTATTTGCAAGGGATACGTTTGCTCTGATACTCAGGTTTAAAAATCTTTTGATGCTGGGGAGTGAGAATAATAAAAAGTTACATTTACAGCTCTGCCCTTTAAAATAAAGCTAGATGATGCTTGATGGTGTCTAACCAAAGCTAAAAGGAGAATCTAAGCACTTTAATTAGATGAATTAGAGTGGGGCTGGCTCATTACACTTATAAAATTCATGAGCAATAAAAAAATAGGGTCTTGATTTTCCCCCACCCTCCATGTTCAGGAGCTTGTTTGACCAAGTTTTTGGTCTCGACTGCATGCAACTCAGGGCAGGGAGAGCATCCTTGCACACAGGGCTCCTGGGCAGCAACCCTGCTCCTTCCCGTGCTGTCGGTGTCACCAGCCATGGGTTGTTCCTCCTTTCCTGTTCCCATCGCACACTTAACTCACACACACGCGGACGCAATTTTTCACTCTCCTCTCTAGGTGGAGGCGCCCCTGTGGATTTTTCTAATCCCAGCTCCTTCTTCTTGATAATTGTTTGTGAGCCGTGTGGAGCGGCTGCATTGACAGCCTGCGAATTTGGTGTGATGCCCGTAATCAGCTTGTGAGACGGCGCGGGAGGCCACCCACTGCCCTCAGGACTATCTGCCACTTAGGGCAGTAAAGAAACACTTAGAAGCCGGAGGAAGTCAGTGCAAAGTAGGGCGAGGGATGAGAGGGGATGGAGCATGGCTGGGTGCCTCCTCAGAGGTGAACAGCTGTGGGGAGCCAGGAGCAGGAGGAAAATCACAGTAGATTGGAGGAGCTGGTGATAAACTTCTGTTTGCTGCTTGAAGTTTTTAAATGAAGCAGTGCCTGTCTCTAAAGTCTGGATACCTGTTCTCAAAAGCTCCCATTCCTGCACCTCCTCTTCTCTAATGATTCACAGATAGCAAGTCCAGATATGAGACGATGCCAGAAGAGTGGTATGATCGCTCAGACTAGAAACCCAGCCCAGCGATTCCTCCATTGAGCCCGTAAATCGTTGGAGCTGTAACAGCCATTTTCCAAAGGCATAGCCTTGAGCCTTTAGTATAGTGGAAGCCAAGACATTGTGTGCTCTGAGGAGGAGCACAGTGCCCGTCACCCTGCCTCTGGGTTCAGGAGTACATGGCAACCGCCGAGTCCTCGCTGACTGCCACCTTCCAAACTCCTTGTTCTTCTCTGCAGCATTTTTTCTCTTGTTCACTGATGTGTCTTTGTTTCCAGCAAATTTGTTTTCATCCATGCCCTTTCCTTCTGTCCCAGCCCAGCTCCACAGCACCCAGGTGTGGTGTTGCCTCTGTACAGGATTCACACGCGTGGAAAATGCCATGTTGAAACAACAACCTCTTGTCTTGAGCATGGGACCTCATCATCCTCCTTTCTCTATCATCTGCCAAATCAAGTTTGTCTAATTATCAGTGTTAATTCCATCTTTTCCTACTCATACCTCTCCTGCAGTATTGTTTCTTTCTCAAGACTATGCCATTTTCTTTCATTGAAGCATCCAACTGTGGGGCTACTGTGGTCATCATCCCTTCTGCAGTCATCTTGGGTGTGACTCAAGTTACCTCCTTTCCTTACTCTTGCTCCTCTCTAACTTCCTTCTCTACTCAGATTGTTATTGCTTTCCCTTCCCTTATACTCCTCCATTCTGTTCTCCTTGACTTGGTAAAGCTCCAGTTGGTAAACAGCCCAGTTTTCCATCCCTCTGCCTCCATCTTCACCTCTTAGCCCTAATGAATTATTTTTTCCTTCCTTCTCCTAATGCTCTTTTCTTCAGTGTGTCTGTATGGGACTCATCGGATCCAATTAGTGTTCTAGTTCAGCAATCTGGTGATTTGAGGGCTGAAGGATAAGCTTCTTTGGAGCCAGTCCCTCCTTCCAAGTTGACTCTCCAGGTCACTTGAAGCAGCTAGCTCCAACTGCAATGGTCAGGGTGGCCCCAGTGCTACTGGAACCTGGGAAAGCAGAATCCCTTAAATCCTTGGAGATCTCACCAATGTAGTTAATGAAGCCTACAGAGCTGCTCAGTGACATTTAGGTGGCGTCATCTTCCAACCAATGTCCACCTTGCTTGCTGGACTCCTAATATTCCTTTGTTTTATAAAAATTCCCTCTTAAAATCAAGTGAAATAATTTCTTGAACTGCTGATATATTTACTGCTCTAGAATTGGTTTAAGAGGTGTAGAAGTGTAGAGTTAGGCCTTTATCAAATGGCTTGGTCGTTGCCAACTTCAGACATTCAAAAGCCATCTTTCAGGCTTCAAAAATCTTTAATAGTCATAAAAGGGGAGGGAGAAGCAGGAATTTTTTCAAAAATTCCCGTGCTTTCAAAATTCATGTCTTGGTGGACATGAGGTCAGAACTTTTTTGAGATGAGAAGGAAAAGGAAAGGAAACGGAAATCTTGGTTTATTATTGCACAGTTAGTTACTCTGTGAGCATCTGTGACAGCTTCAAGTACAGCAGCACTGCAAACTCTGTCCTTCTGCTGAGATAACATTGTTGATGCTGAAAACAAAACCGGAAGCAAAACAAATAGCAGGAATTCTTGGTGTTTGAAGAAGAGGGAGGGAGGGAGGAAGGGCAGGGTGCTGCCGGAGGTGTAGTAGAGCCCTGAGGAAGGTTGCTCTCCCATTGACAGTGTTCAGCCCTGGTTTTGTGTTGCAGGATGTTAGCAGCAGTCGCAGTGTAATGTCTCCCCGGTGCCCAGCTTCCCCCGGCTTGTTGGGATGCTCTGTCAGACAGATAGAGGAAGTGCTCTGGAGAAAGAAACCTCAAAAAAATAGGCAATTTGAAAAACCCGGATTTGTACCCTAATCTGGGTCACAGTGCAGGAATATACCAAACCAGTACTGCACTGAAACCAGTACTGCACTGAAACCAGTACTGCAAATCTATGCCCAGAGCTCCCAGCTGCAAGGAGGAGCACTGGTCTTGCCAGAGTTGAGACATCACCGGTGTAGATATCTTCATCTGAGCTGCATCCCTGGACTCCTTTGGTAGTCAGTAGGGATGAATGGGCACTGCTGGGGACACTTTGCGTGAGCACCTGTAAATGTCTGTCTTGGGAGGAGAATAAAAACCCTTAAAAGGCTCATTTCTCTGTGCTGGGCTGCAAAGGTAGCCCGTAGGATGAGAGGAAGCAGCCTCAAGTTGCACCAGGTGAGGTTTAGATTGGATATTAGGAAAAATTTCTACACTGAAAGGGTTATCAAGCATTGCAACAGGCTGCCCAGGGAAGTGATTGAGTCACCATCCCTGGAGGTATTTAAAAGACATAGAAGCGACACTTAGGGACATGGTTTAGTGATGGACTTGGCCATGTTAGGTTTATGGTTGGACTCAACAATCTTAAAGGCCTTTTCCAACCTAAGTGATTCTATGTTTCTACCCCATTTGGTGTGATGAATTCCACCTGACTCTCTTGTTACGTGTTTGTACAGCACCAATGTTGCAGATCCCAGATCTGTGACTCAGGCTGTAGGCAGGGTGATGATAATACTCCTCCTCCTGTGGTTGTTTTCTTAGCAATGAATTTGCCTCAGTGTTCTTTGGCCAGCCCCTAGGAATTAAACTCATTAAGCTCTTTTTTGATGACCCTTTTGCTTATGGTGGTCTGAGGTTGAGGAGTACCTGCTCGTTGCTGGATGCTCTCCTTGACCTGTTTACCCTCATCCCACTTCATGACCTGCGGGAAAGAGTTCACAGATTGGCTAAAGCAATTTCAAAACTGTAAAAAACAAACCCTCATTAGTTTCCTAAATCTAGTCCTTGTGTTGGGAATTTGGGAGATTGGATTTAAATCTACAGCAACATTTAATTTCATATGCACAGTGGGGTGGTTGCTGTAAGTGGAGGAGCGAGTTCATCTGCAGCAGCAAATTGAATCTGAAAGTAAAATGCTTTTATTACCACTAGCCTCACAGCAGTGTCTCTCCCAGGCTCGGCTGCATCTTTTCTGTTTCAAAAGCTGCTGCTCTTCTACTTCACAGTAAAATCCTTCCATCAAACCTACAAGCATAGTCTGGAAACCCAACAAAATCTGTCATCTACACAGGTGAGCTGTATCCAGGCTATAAATACCAGAATCCATGGGCAGCGCCAGCAAAGCCATGCTTAAGACTGTCTTAGCTTTACTCTTAAAGCCACCCATTTTAGACTGCTTTACAGTTTCTGGAAGCATTCAGATTTTGCAAATATGCATCCCAGAACTTGGAAAACATTAAAAAAAAAAAATCATTCAATCATTTTTGAGGGTGAAGAAGATTAAGACAAAACCCTAATTCTTGCCCCAACTAAGAAGAACCAGTGTGGCTCTCTTGGGCTCAGTCCTAGAGTCATGGTGGTCAGCGATAGGAGGAAGGGTTCCTGTTGGGGTCCTGGTGAAAGCCTTGTGGGGCTCTGGAAACACTCCACGGGTTTTCAGAAACAGCACTCTGCTTATGCAGGGCTTACCCAGCAGTTGTGCTTCTCAACATCTTCCTCTCAGCCTCCAAAAAGACGAGATGCACTGCGGATGCATGTATAATGTAGCAGCTTGCAAAATATGTTCTCCTATGCTTTGCTTTTTTTCTTCATTCTCTTTCTCTCTTTCTCTCTCCTTCTCTCTTTCTCTCTCCTTCTCTCTCTCCTTCTCTCTCTCCTTCTCTCTCTCCTTCTCTCTCTCCTTCTCTCTCTCCTTCTCTCTCTCCTTCTCTCTCTCCTTCTCTCTCTCCTTCTCTCTCTCCTTCTCTTTCTCTGTTTTTTCTTTTCAGCCCCCAAATCACTATTTGCTGGTGGGTTTTTGGCTTTGGCTGATTTTTTTTTTTTAATTTTGCTGTATTTTTGGCTGAAAACTTTTTGGCCAGGCATTGCTAAAGACTTAAATTTTCGGCCTAGAATTCCGAGATTGGGGGTGTTGGGTTTTGTTTGCATGTTTGGGTTTTCTTGGATGAAAAAGAGAAAATATTGTAGGGGAGAGTAATTTGAAGACAGAAGTCATTCCCTGCGAATAGGTTTGTTTAATTAATAATCCCAGTTCTGCTTGAAACAAATTTTGATGGAAATTCTGTGACTGTCGCTACTATCCAACCATGCTGAGGCTGACGAGGCAGCAACTCTCCTCCATGCTGTTTATATTAACATATGCAATGACTTAGGTCCCTGCAAAATAACAGAGAGCTCTGCGTTATTCAAGTGTTGGAGGAGGCAACAAAAAATGATCCATGGTTATAATAAACTGCCTGCTATCTCTTGTTTCTATTAAGAGCTCCTTTATAGCCCAAATGTTTACATTGGAGTGGGGTGGTGTAGTTTGCACAGACCCTGGGAGGAGGAACGGATTGTGTTGGGCCAACCACCACCACTGACGCTTGGCTTTTTCCTGGCTGGATGAGGACTTCCAGCTCCAATGATTTTGTGCTTGATGGGGAAAATGTCAGTGAACTGGGTAAAATTGCAGCTAAGGGCATTTCCAGAAGGATCAAACGGCGTTGCAGTGGTTTCTAGCCTGTCTTTTGGCTGGAAAGGGTTTAAACCCAATGGTTGGGTTCAACCTTTCATTTAAACTCAACGGTTGGGCTCAGCACAACGGTTGGGTTCAACTCTTAATTGAATGAAGGGCTGAACACAACACAGCTAAACTCTGCAGTGTGGGGTGGTTTAGTTCTCAAATGTTTCTGCATGGGGAGAGAACCCTTGAAGAGCTCTGCTGCTGTCTACAAGCTGTGGCACCTGCCCTGCTCCTTGTAGCTAAATGTTTCTGCTTCTCTGTTTTGTTTTTTATCTTCTATTCAAAGGTGGGCCTTAATGTTCTGGTTCAGAGAGCAAACAAGTTTACCCCTGCCACTCGTCTCTTGATCCAGAGGTTTGTGCCATTCCCTGCAGTCGGTAAGAAAGAACGTCTTTTCTCTATATTCAAAGTGTTGGTTGTAAACCTACTGGTGGTTAAAAGCCACTGGGATGGACACCTGACTCCTGCCTTCCTGCTTTACACCATCACTGCCATGTCCCCTTAGCGGCAGGTCCCTGAGTCGGTGCAGAGAAACATTTCGGCAGGAAAATGATGCAAAGTTGCTGACAGTGGCAGCTCAGGAAGCTTTGTCAAGCTGCACTTTCTGCTTTCAAGCAGTTTAAAAAATGGTGGGCATTGACTGGTCCTCAGCCATCCAAATTCAAGAGCATTCAATTTGCAAGATCTGGTTTGAATCATGTCAAAACAAATCTTTGAATAAGCAGTAGCATTGGTTGGTTTTGGTTTTTTTTTTTCAATAAAAATGCAATAAAATGTTCCTACTCTGAATATACAGATTTCTAAGAGCCACTGATTAAAAAAAGACCAAAGAGTGTGAAGAATTAAGGCTGCTGCTGGCTTGTTGGAGCACAAAATAAGCCCTTCTGCAGTTTATCAGCTAACTGCTCCGTGTTTGAGGGAAGGGACACACTGGACTCAGCCTTTGCTGAGCCCCATGATTACAACAGTCAGCAAACGATGAGTTATATTAGCTGTGAAGAAATCACCAGTGGCATAAAGGTAATTTTTTACATAAGTTTTTTTATTTATAAAGGCCCTAGGTTGTTGGGGCTTTTAAAATTTTTTTCCACCCTGTCTGCAGAGCAGGGGGTAACAGGGATTGTGGTCTGTAGCTTGTACTCAGTCTTTTTTCTGAGCACTTAGCTTGTATATAGGGAATCTGTAGACGTTGTTACTGTTTTCCTGGAACTTTCCAGGAATATATCTTTAGAGGGTTTCAGTTTTCTTTTGATTTTATAACCAGGAGGGTACCAGAGGTGAGCGCAAGACCCGGGAGGCAGCTCCGAGTATGGGTTTGAGTCAGAGATGGCACGTGGGAAGTCTTTGCTGCCGGGTTGGTTTGTTTTCATACCGAGGTGTAAGGAGAAAGAGGTTATGCTTGTGTCAGCATTGATTGAGGACCCATAATTAAATTGTTTAGCCTGTAATTAATTCTCTAGTTCTTATTTTATTTGTGTACTGTCATGCTTCGCTATGTGCCAGGATATCAGAAATCCTCCCACTAATTGCTGTTTTGTGGTTTTGAAAGCTGCAAGTTATTGGTTTGCAGACCTGGACAAACTGTTTAATTAAGCTGCGTCTTCCCGTTGCTTTTGAACTACCAGCTCCCAGCAAAAGGGCAGAATTTCACCTTGTCTATGTGAAAAGCAAGCTGCTGGTGTAAAGTTCTTGCTCCACTACCATTGAGCAGTTTTCCCCTTGCCCTTCCTTGCCTCTCTCTCTCACCAATCTCAGCTGACCTGTGCTGGTTGATAGCAGCTGGAAAACTGGAGGTATGCTTCAAAGCTTTATGGTCTCATCCCAAGGGATCATGAGAGATGGAGACGTGGGGAAGTGCAGCTACTGCACAGGCGAAAGACAGCCAGAGTCCCAGCAGGGATGTCAATAAAGGGTCTTGCAAAGCCTTGGGAAGCTGAGGTAGGCACTGGGAAAACTGATCTGTGGGTCTTACTGCTCTCAGAGATGCTCCACATGTTGTGTCTCTCTTCTCTGGGTCATGTAACAGTTGTCTTTGCCTGATAAACTGAACCATATCTACAGAAATTCTCCCTGGAGATGTAGGTGGCTAAAAAAAAAAACAACACAGAAAACCCCCGAAACCCCTAAAGGTGGCATCCCAAACCTGAACTGAAGGAAGTTAAAACTGGTAGAAAGATACTCAGGGAAGTGAGGAGGAGGAATGATTTCTTCTCCTAGGCTTTTTTTTTTTTTTTTTTTGTGGGTGGGGTTAAAATTGTTAAATGTGTTTAGGTGGTCACAAGGGCGTATGTAGTGCGTGGAGAGCACCCTGGTTTAGAAAGGATATTTATGCGCATATAGAAGTAGGGTAGTGGGTTGCTTTTGTATCTGAACCCAGTTTCCACTATGTCACTAAGTGTTTTCACAGAAGTATTTTCCAGTCTATATTATCAGAATTTATTTCCAAATTCTGAAAATCAAATTGTCTATTCGTATATTTATTTATTTCTCATTCCCCCCTGTATTTAAGACTTCCATAAAATCCAAGTTTATCCATAATTAGCAGCTTTTTCTCCTTTCTCGGTGTTTTCCTGAAACAGAACAGGAGCAACTAAGACAGTTGCTTGTCCTGGAAAAAAGGCCTGGAATCAGGTTTTGAATTTGGAACCTGGTCAATGAAGCCCTAATAGGATCCAGAGACTTAGAGAAGCATCTAGGTGTGGTGGGAGCTTCAGGTTTGTACACCCCATCATGAGTCTCCTAAGAGCCCTGTGCCGGTGCACCCTGGCTTGGCCAGAGCATCTCTGCTGGCGTGTTTTTATATGTTCAGTCTTGACTGAAAGCTATAAGGATGGGGCATATGCATGTTAAAAAAGGGAAAAAAAAAAAAGAGGATCTAAACTTGTTTTAAATGAAATGCCTGTTTTCGGTTTTATCTTGGATTAGGGAGCTGAAGGGTTGGTAACACAGATATTTTGATAGATGGGAAGAGTGGTCCGGTAGTTTGAATATTAAAGAGAGAGACAGAGTGTGCGTGTGTGTATGTTCCTCTTATTCTCGAGAGTAAGGAGCATTTGTCACCACAAATCATACTTGATTGCAGAGAGCTGCATTCGTATAGGGCTCACCCACCCACCACCCTCAAAAAATTAGACATTTGTTATATGACATGAATTGAGATTAATTAGCGAATATTAACCCATCAAGCAGTACAGAAACACATTTTTGGAAGCGGTGGTACTTGCAACAACAGTGGGTTTGTGTTAGTTCTGGTTGGAAAGTTTGCAACAAAATGGGGGGTGGGGTGGTGCTGGAAAATGCCAGTTTATCAAAACCAAAACTTTTATAGGGATTATCAGCTTTTCTTTGGAAAGATTTAAGAAGTGCCTGGGCCCTGGAGGGGAGCTGCATCTGGGAAGGATGTTCCTCAACCTCAAGTCTAACATGTTACTTGAGGAGCAAAATTTGGGGTCACCTCAAGAAGCCTACAAAAGCCACAGACTGGGCAAGGGGAGAGTTGTCCGAAAGGATCCCAGAGCTGCCTCTGCCTCTGCTGTGAATGCAGGGCTGATATTTGGGAAATTTGAATGTTGGTAACCAGAGTCCTCCAAAGCACTTCTGGTTTGTGTCACAGTTCAGAAAAATATTGTTAAAGCAAACAAACAGGTCTCTACTAGAAAATAAATCCACAGATCCATTTTTTCCTCTAAAACATGTGAAATAAGGGCAAATAGTCAGCAGGACCCAGACTAATGGAATATGTGACCATGGAAACAGCCCAGCCTTGTTTTACTTGATTAAAAAAAAATAATTCTGTCCTTTTTAAGAGCTCGGATCTAAGCTGTCCTTCATAGCTCAGTGAAATTCCTTGCAGTGCATTTCCATCACACCTGCTAAAATCCATTATTTAAGAAGAGTTTGTCTGCTGGCTTAGTAAGTGGAGTTAAAACCAGCTCTGGGATACACCATCAAAAGAGACAGCTGTCAATCATCAGCTGTGCCTCATTGGCCAAGACCAACTGGTAGCCCAGTGCAAAGGCATGTTTGGCTTAGTCGATCAAAATGTCAGGTGAAGAATCACTATGGGAGTAGGGAGCATGTCCAAACAGAAACATCTGGAAATACTGGTATTTCTTTGCATCAATATGTTTCTGATTGTGGCAGCAGATCCTTTTGCAAGTAAAAGAAAATTATCTTGATTATTATTCTCCTCTTAAGAATCACGTCGTTGTCTTGGTATAAAAGTGGCTCCTTGACTTGCAGAAACTTCTTGGCAGATTGATGCAAGCTGAAGGGCTGTCACGGCGAACAGAAGCCTGCCATTTGGTATTGACCAGGGCTGCGTTGCTAATCATCATGCTTTTCTCATCCTCAGCTAGTGCCAATATCTGCAATGTTGTCCTGATGAGGCACACAGAGCTGGAAGAAGGAATTGATGTTTTGGACAATAACGGAAACATTGTCGGGTCTTCCAGAATTGCTGCAAAACACGTACGTACCTGTGATGTTCCTGATGAATACTCGGGTGAGCTTGTTCACAACTGGCCTTCGGGCTCAACAAATCCCACAGCTGTACGAATAGATGACTTGAAAGAGCTGGAAATAGATGAGTTTTAGCCATCGTGCGGGAAGAATGAAGAGGCAAAACTTAATGCCTGCTTTGTATCCACACATGCAGTTGTGTAGCCACAAAACTGAGTGTGCTGGTGGACACGGGCTCGTGTCGTGCAAGCAAATTTGGTGACTGACCTTGGTGGTTTGAAAGGGCATAGGCTGACATCAGGAAGATCCTGTACTACTTTGATACATTCACAGCCTTAGGATTTCTTTGTGGAAACTTGTAAGCAGTTCATTTTTAATACGAAGCAAAGATAACTTACACCTTTTTCTAAATGAGGAAGACTTCATTTTCGAGCTTAGTAGCTTTTTAACCCTTGCCATGTCAAAACTGCGTTAACAATTGCCAACCAAAGCTTTGCAAGGGTAGCCAGATGTTTTTATCCTTGTCCTAACACCTGGTTTGTTTTCCCCTGTAACCTTCTACTCTCTGCCATCTGCCTGCAATTATTTCCTTTTCTTCCCTTCTTACATAGTTTTGTCTTCTGAGCATCATCTGATTGAGGCATGTTGTTTCCAAGTGGGCTTTAATCTGAAATGTAAAGCATGTACCAAAGCACACGCCCAGGCAGAGGAGTTAATAATATAATGCTTGGCATTTCTCTCACTCCTTCTGTCCAAGGCTCTTAAGGCACTTCATAGACAGCAATTAATGTACAGATTTACAGTCCTCGGCAAGAAATGGGAGATCTCTAATATCTCTCCATATTGTTGTTTAACAGGGAGCTTAAAACAATCTGTTGAAGGGCTTGGAGATACTTATTTGAGCCAGTTTTCCTCACTTACATTAACTGGCTTCGGGACCCAGCTTCCCCTCTCCATCCTAATGGTTGAGGGGAAGACAGACAACATAGAAAATAAATATTAAAAGTGAAAGTACTGTAAGTGTGATTTAGGTGGACTTTAAACATTAAATTTGGGACTTCTGAGAACTTCTGCTCAGCTGCCATCTAATCCCAGTCCTTCTTCCTGAATAGCTTAGTAGTGGGTTTTGTCATGCAAAATTTGGCAGATCCTTACTGTAACACATCTGCGCCTTTCTGAGACCTTCTCCAGGTGTGGAAGGATTGAGTGCTCCCAAGCCTGGCCGTATGCATAAGTTTCAGCATTCCCATCCAAAATCTACAGTATCCTCTGCCTACGTCTGCCAAAGCCCCACGCGCGGTCACAATGCTCGGGGCATCCCAGGTGGGGGCTAGAAAGGTGGTTGGAAGAGGTACATGAAGACACAGTGGTGGTTATACACCTTGCTACAGCACCCATGATCTTCTCTAGGTCTCTCGTCTCAGGGAATTTATACGTATCATGCTGCCAAGCTGTTCTGTTTGCTGCTTCCTGGTGAATCTTGCCAGGGAGAAAGCACCAGTGGAGAGACAACCGTTGCTCTGCAGTTGGGTGTCTTCCTGGGAGAGGAGAGCACTGTGTGTTATGATGCTCTGCAACAAACCACCAGTGATAAGAAACAGAACCAAGTCTTGGTGCAGGCAATAAGGTGCTGTGTTCCGCCCGCATGTACTTGAAATTGAAACTGAAAGTAATTTGAAGGAGGAGGGGTTGAAGCTGCTGCTCAGCCCATACTGAGACATCTTCCAGGCAGCTGCTTTGCCTTTCTTTCCTTCCTCCAGGCAGCACTAACATGTTTGCAGAGGAATATGACACGATGTTTGAGCACTTTTGCTCACACAAAGTGAAATCAGGGAAGCTATTAGGTGTCTCTGTTTATTCCACTGGATTTGTGACCAAGCGTGGGCTCCAGCCCATCGTTTGTAGCAACGGAGCAGAAATAGGTTGTATACAAATAGCTGATAGCAAAGTTGAAAGTGTGTGTTGATACATTCATTCACATATGCAACAGAAGAAAGGCCAGCCAAACCATTTCTGTGCCCACACATTGATTGCTCAGCGCAGGTACATCTTGAGGTTTGTTTTAAATGTCTTGGGTTTGTTTGTTTGTTTTTTCTTTTCAGGCACTACTAGAAACGGCCCTGACTAGAGTGGTCCTGCCAATGCCTATACTGGTTCTACCTCCAATTATTATGTCCATACTGGAAAAGTAAGTGTTGGGTAATAGAAGCGGGGTGAGGGGGGGGGCTTTTCAAGAGGAAGGGAGAAAAGATGCTCAGTAGGTGTTATTCATTGCTATTTCTTAGCATTAGTTCATAGAAGTCTTTTTTTTGCATATTAAAATGTTCATGTTCCAGCATTTTTGACCATTGTTGTAGGCTGTTAAAGTGTTATGTTGATGTGGTTATTTTAAGTCATTTTAAGTCATCTTTCTTAGACCCCAGCAGTTTGAATAATCCTATTCTAGAGGGTCAGTGTGAGCCCAGACTCTCTGAATTCAGCGGAAAAGTGTCTTAAGTTTTCAGTCCTCCAGTATTAGAGCTGCCACACGGGGTCAGACTAAAGGTCTCAGCTTGTGTTCAGCCAGAGATAGGGAGCGTAGGGACTTGCTGACCACGCGCTGCATCCAGACCACCTTGGCCACTGTTGGACTTGCTCATGCCCTGTTTGAACTCACTTGTACTTTCTTTCAATAATGTCTTGTGGCTTGGACTTCCTGAGAAGAATATATGCTTCACATATTCAGCAGAAATTTGCTTTCCATCACTATTTAAGCCAGAATCTCTCCAGGCAGATGTCTCTGTAGAGCAGCAGTGCTAGGAAGGTGGGCAGGAAAGGGCAGAGTTACTATTTCATGTCTAATTATCTCCTATCAAAGTTCTTAATAGCGAAAATAACCCCAGACTGCCCTGTCCGTTGGCCATTCTCCCACCTTGCTTCCCAGCACCTCTGCTTTTTCTTCTGCCTGGAGATGCTGTGTGCCTGTTCGGAGCTGTTGGGTGCCTATGGCTCCTTTGGACACCCATCAGCAGCTCATTTGGCGTGAATGATCCGTGGGTTGAGGATCACCTTGCCAACCTCTGGAGACTGATTAGTGCATTGAAAGATGGGGGTGCTAAAGGGCTTGCTACCTTTGTCCAGACAGCCAAGCTGGAAGCACTCTTTAAACAGATCTGTTGATAATGGCTGCTCTAAAGCACTCCACTGACAAAGTAAATAGCAATTAGTACGATTAGGGATTGACCCATAGCTTTGGTTAGCCTTGTTTACCCTTGTAGAAACGCCCCTGGGCAATTTTCTCTCCTTAATGGAAGGGTGGAAGGATCGGGCTGCTTCTGTAAATTTGGAGACTGATTTTTAACATCTAAATTTAAAAATATAGATATAGTCTGGTACCCCTCCAGTACCTAGAGGCTCTCACCAAGATTGGTTCCTCCCATGGCCTGGGTGTGGGGAGAAACAGGGCAACAGACACTGTTTGGGGAACTGTAAAATAACTTTTCTCTCAGCCCTTTTTGCCCAAAATATACTGTTTTCGTCTCTTTTTCAAAGGGACTGTGGTGGTTCCCTCCAGCAGAGCACAGTCTTGGTAACACTTCCTGTAAGTCACTATTTGGAGATGGCTGCTGGAGACACACAAGGACAAGTCCCCCTTATTTTGTGTAAAGCATTTGATTTTCACTTCATGTTCCTCCTTGACAAAAGCTCTGCACCCTCTTTCCTGCTCCAAGACCTGTGTCACCCACAGGGTCTCACAGTCCACGATCTACCTGTAGGATCTGCTGGGGAGGTGCTTACTCTGGAGTACCTTACTTTGAGTTTGCTCAAAGTTATGTGTAAGAACAGGGATTATCACTTATCTTTGTACCCCAGCATCTTGGCAGCTTCCTGCTTCAAATTCAAATGCGTGATTCTAGCCTTTATAATCCCATCAAAGCTGCTTTGCTGTTGTCAGTGGAAAGGACTTCTGTTTTCATCTGTCCGCATGCCAGAGACTTCAGAAATGCCACCGATTTGTGATGCTCTTACTACAGAGCTTTTCTTTTCCCCTTTCTGTCGCACTGAGGCTTTGCACCGAACTGGCTGTTACTGCGTTGTGTCACTGCTGGTTTAACATGGGCAGTGATTTCGGTCTAACCATACATTGGTGATTAACTCATCCAAGAAAAATCACCTCAGAGGACAAACTTTTATTGATGTGGTTCAGATGATCTTTGCTATTCTGGTTATCAACATGAACAGACAAAAAATTTTATGTGCCAAAATTCAAAGTTTGTAGAAAACTGGTGTCCAAATTATTGTCTCCAACAGGAAACACTGAGGACCATCATGGGTCTTGCTAAGCATCCACAAGCTTAAATAAAACTAATAGTAAAATTTGCTCCATACTTGGGGGCATCATAACTTCTTGTATTTATATGAGTTTTACTAAATGCACCTGTGCATTGTGCAAGACATCAAAACTAATTTCATCTTTCAAGCAAATGTGGACATACAGGAGATTATCTTTAAAACATCATCATTTTGACTAATAGAAAGACTTAATTTAGGTTTGCGAGAGAATACTTTCCTCTCCACCACCCCTAAATGAAATTGTGTACATATAAAAATGTCTGGGCACTGATTTTGCCTGCCTAAATTCTACTTAGAGCTTTGTGCCTACTGTTTAATTTTCCATCAAATATCTTTGGATTCCTGGAAGCCTGTGAGTGAGAAGAAGCAGGGATAGGGAGTGGGGTGCAGTTTGGCCCTGCAGCTAGAGGTGGTGGTATCACTGTAGGACATGGAAGCATCCACCTGACACGGAGAGCATCCCTTTCCATAGCTGAGGGATTTGCAGTCCAGGTGTTGACTCACAGATCTTTTAAAGTGGTTACTGAAGGACACAGTCAGAAGTGAAACCTCATTTTGGAAAAGAACTTGGAGCATGTGGCGAAAAGCTTAACTTCTTAAATTTAGTAGAATTTTGGTTAAACTAGGGCGTTTTTAATGGGAGTCATATCAAGGCATGCATTATCAATTTATTTATAGAAATCCTCAGTGTCTATAAATGAGAAAGACGAGAGTGACGGCTTATTATTTGGAGGCTGGAGATCTGGAATCAGAAGTCGCAATCTGGATCCTCTACTAAGTCATTTGCATTTGGGGCTGTGGCGAAGGAGGAGAGCAGTTCTCCTGCCTTGTGTTTAAGTCTGGGTGGAAGTGGGTGACAGTGCTGCAGTTGAGTGGGAGTTGCACCACCCCAGGAGCAAGCTATGTGCTCCCAGCAGCGGTTTTCAGATTCATGGGAAAACACACTCTGTCGTTTTCATCTCGGTATTTGAAAAGTTTATTTTAAGTGGCCAGTTCCTGGTCGTCGTCTTTCCACTTGGATCCAGGTCTTTCCTCTCTCTCAGCCATCTCTCCATCTGCATGTTTTAACTCCCCCAGCTGCCTCTCTCGTCTCTTGTGCCATTTTTTTCAGCTCTCTTGGCTTCTCTCGTCTCTTTGCCTGCTGTGTATTTTAACTCCCAGGGCCGCCTTCTCTGCTCTCCAAGTAATTCAATGTTACCTCCCACTGCTGAGCTCCGCAGCGCGCCATTCTTTCCCCATGTTTCATGCATTTCCTGCTGCTTGGTCGCTCTGTTGAAGCAGCTAACATATAGAATCAATGTTTATTTTGAGACTACATATGCCATGCGGGGAACACGGTGTCAGTTATTTTGTGCAGATGTATTCTCATTTAAGTTTTATAAATAATATCTGTGTTGGCAACTTTAATACGGAAAAATATTGTTTTCACATCATCTATGAGACGAAGACGACTCATCTATGGGATGTAGCTGACTTTGGAGCAGACAATGAAAACTTCATTAATATCTCCATGTCACAGATGTGTGACACAGTTGTGGGACAACTACATCCACTGCATTGAGTTGGACTTCCAGTACCTCAAACACTTCCCTTTATTCAGATGCTTCTGTGAATCCTTTTGTCTGGTAGTTATGATGAAATCTGGGAAATGGCGCAGGTTTCTCCCAGAAAGCACCTGTTACACAGCCATCATCCCAGACTTCTCTAGTAGTCTTTGTCTAACTCGCAACTCCTTGCAGAGTTGAAGCCACAGCTGGTTTATGTGTAGACCATCCAGGTCTGTGTGTAAGCGCAACCCTAGGTTCCCCTGTAAGCTGAGCTCTGTAGTGGGAGACCCCAAATCCGGTGGTATTTGGTTCATGTGGTCTGGATAAGTGGTGGACAAGCAGACCACAGCTCAGTAAACAAGCAACGTCTGCTGTGGACACTTTGAGCTAGTACCCAGCAGTGGGGATTGAAGAACGTAAGCTCTTCTTATCTCCTTATCCTAAAGCCTCATCTCTGCTTCACAGTACAAGCAATCTCAGAGGGTCTGAAGAGCGGAAGAAGGTCTGAGGATGGGCTCCAAGAGCTCATGAATGTCAGGCTAGACAAGAGGAGAGCCTAGAGCTGACTGTGCAGTGTTTATGGAGGAGAGAGAAAGCTGGAACTGTTGCCAATGGGCAAGAGCTGCAAGAGAAGCAGGGACCAGAATAGTTGTGTCTATGAAAGAGGAGTGTTTCTACTCTTTCTTCTTCTCCACACCATCCTGATCTTGTGGCAGAGCTGCTACAGCATGTCAGCATCCTCACATAGCAGCTGCCAGGGCTGTTTTCCTGTAAACCTCATAAGATTTGGATGCTCCCTGGCTAGATCAACATTACAGAGCTGCTCTGGCTTAGCTAAGTCAGTCTAACCATGAAAAATGGATTCTCTTGATGGATAGCCAGTGCTAAGTCCATGGTTTTGTGGTGCTGGAAGGGCATTTTCTTCAGTTTAAACCATGTTTTTCACTGCAGAAATGTGTATGAGATAGGAGGCCCTCCTGGATTTTGTGTTCATGGCCTTTTGCTGGAGATTTTCTCCTTCTGACAGTGTGTGCAGAACATTTCCTACAGGTGCTCTTTCTCCTCTTAAGTGCAAAGTCTTTTCGTCCAGCTAAACCCTCGCTGAAGTTTGTTTAAACTAAACAGCTGCCAGCAGTGACACCTTAAACTGCTGTGGTTGTTTCCAGAGTAAACATTGAAACTGCTCCTTTAATTATGTCAATCAAGCACAAAAATCCCCCAACCTCATTCTGTTTGCATCTGCTGTGTCCTCTGGAGGGGGCACTGGGGCTATAGCCAAGAGCAGGAGATGCACCTTGGTGAGGACAGCGGTGGCCTGGCTGGGCAGGACAGTAGACAGAGCTGCTGGTTGCTAGAAGAGTTCAGCATTCCCCAAATGACCCAAAATGAGTGAGAAAAGCTCAGAAACACCCTCTGCAGATAGCAGAGAGACCTGACAGGCTCTCTGAAGCAGAGACGTGGTACGGTGCCGGCTCTCGGAGGTTCTCAGCAGAACTGGGATCTGGGGTAGGACAACCACCCCAAAGTTTGTTTGCACATCAGAGGGGTGTTTTGAACTCCGGGCTCTGAGGAGCCTGGAATGCCTCGGGATACCCAGAGCTTCAGCCTCCAGCACTTTTCTTACCCTGCCAGCATCCTCGGCGTCTTGCAATGTATGTATTAGCTTTGAACCTGTTTATACCAAACACTACAGAAACCCCACAGAATCTGTCAGCTGGGAGACTTTGGTTAACTCCTGTCATATTTAGTTTAGCATCTGACACCTCCTTCTAGACAAATACAGCTCTGGTTCACTGAACCTGATAACTCCTTTTTAGTACAGCAACTGACTTCCATATGGAATAAATTACAGTACCTCTTGAAAAACGCCAGAGGCAGCTGCCAAATTATGCAAAATTTAAACCACTAATGAACAATGTGATGAAAGTTGAATGAAGGTGTATTTACAAGATCTACAACACACTGTCTCTGCAGAGCAGATGTACTGTCTGTACAAGTATGCGTGTGTCTGTGTATATACCTACGTACATGCACACTCATGCATATTGAAATGTTATACGTAAGGTCTAGCTGTTTTAGGTATATCTGCTAGCAGTAAGTGCTACCTAGGATCGGTAAGCCAGAAGCTCCCCAGTGCAGTACTGACTTTTTAATATCTGCTAGGCAAATTTTATGAAGGCAAATTGCAGAAAGAATAAGCATTAGGGGGCTTTGAATGGGGGGGAAAGAAACAAATCTTACAAAAAAAAAAAAAGAGAAAAAAGAGGAGGAGAGAAGTAAAAGTAAGCAAAAATGCATATTCTTTGCCATCCAAAGGTTGATGTATAAATATGGATCACTTATACTAGCGAGGCAGACCACTGGTGCCAAAAATTTGGCTTCTAAAATTGGGAACAATAAAACGTACATATTATCATCTTCCTGCAGATTTCCAATGTGAGACCTTCTCTTGGTGCAAACTTTTCAATCCCATGTTGTCTAATCTGAGCGCCAGGTTTAGTTCAGAGCCTGGCCAGTCCTGTCCTGCGTACATGGTGACAGTCTGTAAAACTGCTGGTTTTGTATGAAAACAGCTTTAAGTACTCAATTCAACAGCAGAATTACTGGTAGGGTAAGATAATATTTGCTGTTGTGAATGTAGCAGTCTGCTTCAGAAGATGCCAAGGGCAAAGTTGGGCTATCAGGGGGACCTGAAGGTCCAGGCCTCCACTTCCCTGATTGAACCCCTTGGCAGAGCACACAGGACAGTGTTGTAAACTAATTCACTCTTCAACAAATGGATATTAATATTATTTATTTTTAATCTGCTATAATACTCTGCAATTAAACCCTTTGGAAATGTCTAATCATTCACTTCCGATGGGGGGCTAATGGGTGAAAAAAGGATTTTTGATTGCATTTGACAGCTAACAAAATGCAGCATGCAATATTTAACTTAATATTCTTCTGAGATCTGTGTCAAGAGCAAAGATCCTAGGGACAGAGGAAAAGTGGACCTCTTGACTAATTATGAGTCATTTATTCTGAACTACACAAATTTTAGAATCTGGATCCCAATTAAGACATTACACTACATGTGTTAATTAGTCCGCTCTCCTTTTAAATCAAGCCATAACTCTTCTTAATTAGGAGGTTAGCCATTGTAATTTGAACTGGCCTGAGTCTGAAGCACTCCTGGAAATCACACCTGGGGACTGTACCCGGGATCATTTTAAATTGGTTGAGTTTTTACTTGGGTGATTATAAGGTCCCCAACAGGGCAATAATTAAAGAGGGTGCAGCTTCCAAATTAAGATGTCAGGGGTGGTATAAGCAGTGATGTCTTGGTTCTAAACTGTACTCCAGGGAGGCTTGAAGGATGCTGGTCATATGATTTTCTCAGCAAGGGCTCTCATGGATCACGACAGCTTAAGCAGGAGAATAAATCAGTTACAGGAGTTGCCCCTCTGCATCCCAGGGACTAGTTATCACAGCTTATTGATAGCAGTTCTTGAACATTGCATTTGTTAAAGAGCATGGAGCTCTTTATCCTGCTTTCCTGACTTGGACAAAATCCTTGTGGACTTCTGCAGGAGTTAGATCATGCTCTATGCAAAACAAAGTAGCTAAATATTGGAGAACAGAAGCTTGGCTTTCACAGCACAAATTGATAGGATCAACTCCGTCTCGATAGCTTATTAGTGAGGAGCTGAGATATTGGAGGAGTTAAGGCTCTGGATCTTGTTTTGCTTCCCCACTTCCCCCAAACCTTCTCAAGATGAAGACAGCTTTCAGCAAGCATTGCTAGCAAAGGGTGAAGAGTCTGAATGTTCAGACACACAGACAACGTACAGCAGGGTAACAAGTTCCCACACATCAGCTGCTCTGTTATAATTCATCAGGTGCATGTTTGTAGCCTGCAGTAAACGTGGAGTAGACGGGGGCTGAGGTAGTCTGTTATCTTGCATTGGCTACAGGCACAGGCTGCACAGGGAGATGTGCCTGCAAAATCACTTGTGCATGTGCCAAAGCAGGCTAGCAGCGTGCCCTGATGTGGGAAGGGTTGCTTCTCTTGTTTTTGGTGGGCACCTTGTGAATGGTGCACATTGGATTAGAAATGCTTTTTAAAACCCTGGTAATAGCAACCACAGTGATGTTTAGCAGTTAGTATAAACTGATTGTACCTTCCTTGACCAAAAGAGACCTCCTGTGTTATCACACTAGTGGAAAGGCATTAACTAGCAGATCTTTGCCTGTGTTTGATGGCAGAACACCGTGAAGCATTGGCATCCTCCAGATCAGGGTGGACAGAGGAGAGATGCACATTGGGACTTAAGGCCATAGCTGATGACCATCAGCGAATCTGCTGACTTTCAATGTTGCTCATATACACCAAATATTCAAACAAAACTCACTATCAAGTTGCTGGTTTATATTCTCAGTTGTTTCAGATTGATAGAAAAATGTTGAATGACATGTGTCCTTTTGGTGTAAATAGCTCCAGAACAAACACCTCAAGAATTACATTTTCCCCCTAAACATTTGTAAACTGTCCGAGGTCCTGTATCCTGGAATATACTTAACATGCCACCTTCTACCAGCTAAATGTTGTCCCTGTCATTTGGTGTTAATTGCATCAGAAGGGTCACTTAATGGGTCATTGTCAGAACCTGACCTTGCAGGTATCTTAAAGTGTTTGCTGTTAACAAGTCTTGAACTCATAAATATCCCCTGGGGACAGCAAGTGTTAAAACATCTTTATCACCCACTCTGCACATGTTTGATTTTTAACAAATTAAGGTATTGTCAAGTTTACTACTTTATTACCCCATTAACAAAGTCGTGTATTTTTCAGTACCACTTCGTGATAGGGCTGACAAAGTTCACAATATCTCTCAAGAACCTAATTTCCTTCTGCTCACTCAACAGAGTCTCCAAAGTCTTAATGCAGGTGACACCTGCATGTGGCCAGATCACCTCATGTGCCATTTACTCCCGTGTGAGATGGTTTGAAATGGAAGAAGCGTGTGTGAAACAATCCTGTTTTAATTTGGGAGAAGTGAGCACTTAGGTTGGCATGGGCTGTGTAACCCCAGCAGATGCAAAAGCACAGCGTGCCGGACTCGGGATCTTTTGTGGGTGAAATTGTTGATGACCTACTAAGAAGAAACCTAGACCAGTTAGGGAGAGGTAGACCAGCGGGTCTGGGTGTCCGTTTTGATGATGGCATGCACTCACCTGGTCTATGAAATGGTCTAACAAAGCCTTTCCTTTCCAGAACATCACTCCTGAGGTCCCGTCCCCGGATGATTCTCCCAGTCCAAAGCCTTGTGTGCCTCGCTGCCTTTGGCCTGGCCCTCCCCTTGGCCATCAGTCTCTTCCCGCAGATGTCTGAGGTCAGTACATGTCTGGTCACTGTGGTGGGTTATCTCAGAGGGGCTTACCAATGCCATTGCTTGTTTTGCCTTCCTGGATAACGGTCTCATTCCTGTGGGGCCTCCTCTGTTTTTAGATGAAGTCAGTTGCTGTCTTCTTCACTTGAACAAGTGCAGATTCACTGGGCAGGTGATGGTTATGTTAGTCCCTCCTGTTAACACATGCTGGTATAGCACAGATTAATATCACGTGGCTTTTCCATACTTCTAGCCGGTGTTTGGATCATGTGGTGGGATGTACATTCCAAGAGAACAGAGGAAGAACTGAACAGAGAAACATTGGTTCCACCCAGCAAAGGCACCTTTTAAAGACAAGGGATGGTCATGTGTGATCCTTCTCCCTTCCATCACATCCATTGTCCTCCCACAGGGTTTGCCTGCTCCAGACCTCTTGCATGTGGAGGACTTTTAGACCGTATAGTAATCAAACCACCAGGAATCAGGGAGACAACAAGGTTGGAATAAGGCTTTTTTTTTTAATGTATGAGGATAATGTTCTACCTGCTTGATCGCCAGTCAGAGGAGTGTCTCGGCTAGCATGGAGGGTATCTGGTCCCTCTTTAGTGATACCCAGGTCAGGTCTGGTCAGATCACAAGTCAAGGTATGTTGGTGTTTCTGACTGATGACTTCTGCTCTGAGACTCCAGCTGGGTTCGTCCTGTCTTGTCTGGGGATGTGACCTTAGTCAGAGCTGAGCTGCACTGGGGAGAACATGGTTCAGCTCACTCTCTCTCATGACAGTGGTGTTTCCTTGGTGTTAACATAATGAAAAGAAGTCTTTGTCCATTAAACACGGAGCCTGGGATACACATTTAATGTGGATGTACTTTTCCAGGGCTTCTTTGAGGGTTTCTGCCTTTTCGTCATCTAGCCTGGCTCTGGAAAGACACAGCCTGGGGGTGAACAGAGGAAAGCTAGCCAAGGAAACAGGCAGAATGACTAATGAAATCACTCATACCTAAGTTAGTTGAACAAATTGCTAAGGTGGTTTTGGTTGGTTTTGGTTTTTTTTTGCAAGTCATTAATTTTGACCATTCAGTGTTTGTAGCTTATAGATTTGCAGATTGTAAATTTGTACATTTACAGGGAGGGTCACTACTACAATGTGGTAAAACCTCTATCAAGCAGAGCAAAGGGCTATGCTGAAGTTCTTTTTGTGCCAACTAGAACAGTTGATCAGCAATTGGTATCACAGTCTCTGCTGGTTAATTCCATTTTTTTTGGTCTGGATGGGTTTATCCATGTCTTCTAGCCAAGGAGTCTTGTTGTACGCTTGTCTGCTAGACTGAAAAACCTGTTACAAATTTTCTGTTGTCCTTCTAGCTGTTTACAGGCTGAGATAAAACTGTCCCTTACTCTTCTCTTTAAGAAACTGAATATATCTCAGTTTTTGAGTCTCTTGCTAAAAGACGTGTTTTCTGAAGCTTTAATGATTCATATGGCTCTTCCTTAAACTTTTTCTAATTAGTCAACATCCTTTTTGGAGCACTTCCATAAAAACCAGACACAGTATTCCAGTAAGAAGTTGCACAAGTACCAGTTGCAAGAAGCAATGTGATTTGCCAGCTTCTACTTGAACTCATACATCCACAGAGCATGTTGGTCATTTTGGCATGAGCTCAACTTTAGCTCCCTGTCCATCATTTTTTGTTGTGATCCCAAATTCTGCTCAGAGGCTTTGGTTATGAAAGACTGAGGAGTATTTCCAGGTCTCACACCCATTCAAGGTACATGCCCAGAGTATGTCCAAAGTTCCTGTTGGAAGGAGACTTGGACATAGAGCATCCCTTACGCTCCTATTCCCAGGGAAAGGAGCTTCACCCATCAGAAAGTAGCCGTGGCCTTTTCTGGGAGGTCTCTATTCAAGGTAGTCAGGGAAGCAAGACCACAGGAGGTACCACCAAACTCAGTTACCCCAAAGGTGATATTGCCACTGTTCTCCCAAAATGGTGCCCCATGTCATAGGTGCACTATTTGCATCCAGAGGCAATTTTATGTTTGACCATAGTACATTGCACATTGATTTATTTTCTACGTATGTAGAGGCCTCTATATCAGTGACCTGGGTTCTTAATTATTTATCATTTTCCCAGACTTTGTGTCATCTCAAGCCTTAAGCGGCAGTTGCGTATTTTCTCCCTTCTCACTGATGATGCACATGTTTAATAATGTTGGCCAAACCAGACCATTCTTTCAAGATAGACATGAAACTCACCCTACAATTCTGTTTTGAAATTTAGCATTTTGTACATTTCCAGTATTTTGTGTAGGCATTGCTTGGCATGGGCTTCTCTGACATAGTAAGTGCCTACTAAGGTCAGTGGGAACTAAAGTTTTGGTACCAGAATCTGAGGCATTCAGAGTTAAATACTTTGGGCTCAACAAAAATAGTTATTCATTGCCTTAGTTTCTTTATCTAAAAATGAAGCTCACAAGGTCTTTTTGCCTTTTATATCATAGCTTTATGGATGACAGATAGTTTATAACGTATAGTGTCTGATACTCAGCTTGAGAAATTGTGTTGATGCTAACAGCTGAATGAATTCTAGCCCACAAGGAAAATTAAGGTCTGGCTTCCTTCAAGGGATATTCAAATTGCAGGCATCAGGCAATACTGAAACCGTGCAGCATCACTTGAAAATGACCTTCTAAAAGCAGATGAAATGTTATCTGCAGTGTAAACATGAATCAGTGCTGATTAGTAGATCAAACAGAATGACGTGCTCTCTGCCCACGCTTCATGTCAACGAAGAGAAACCATTACAGCTGGTGGTATCGCTCATTACGTACTGGGGTCTCGGCTCCACTCAACTGGAGTTTGCTCTGTGTGTACAGCTGGACCTCACTTCTGTTGACACCAAGGAATCAGGTTCTCCATAGCAGCCTGATCTGATCAGTCTTCCAGTTATGTTTTCATTCATTATAAATGTGAGTGAGAGTGTATAAAGGGCGTTCCTCCCATTCTACACAATGTCTTTGAGATCCCAGTGGTCAGTGACTGTGGGAATGCTCAACTGAGCAGAGCAAGTGATTTATCTGAAACAATCTCTCCAGAGCCATTTCTTCATAGTCTTGGATAGGAAATCCGAGTTTCCTTGCAAAGAGTGTTTCTCAAAACGTGTCACTTCTTGGTCACTCGTCACTGGTCTATGAACTTGTCAGATAACCAAGGTAATAGACTTTGAGTCTCTCTATATGTATACGCATATGTATATATGTAGGCATGTGTGTGTTTGCTTTTTCTTGTAACTGCAGTAGGTGAAGCAGCTATGAACATAACACGACTGAGATGATGCTGTTGTAATGAGTACCACCCAGGGAGTAAATTATTAACAACAAGATGTAATAGGCGTGTTCTGTTCCAAAAATATGATTATGGTCTGAGCAGCAACCCTTTCAGGAATTGTAAATGAGCCAAATTTTGCCCTTAATCACAGATTCACAGTCCTTTTTCTTTAGTCAGAGAGCAAACACAGAAGCTGATGTGTTATTAAGTGCTTGTTTTAGCATGAGAGCTTGACTGGCTGAGTTTGATCCACTTTTCTAAAGGGGCTCAAACTTACAATTAGTTTTCAAGCAGAACTGAAGCCTTGCAGTAGATTTAATAAACGTGCTAGATAACTGCAGCCACCTTATCACGTCAGCTGTAGCTGCTTCAGGGTTATACCTGTTTTAAAGTAACATAAGAGAAATCAGAATTCAGCTCTGGTTGCATACCAGAACACCAATATCGACTAAATGAAAATTCTGGAGCTGAACCTTCATGTGCTGGAGAGGATAATGCGTCCAGATGTTCTCTTTGGTCAGTATTTAGTTGAGATAAGACCTCATACCTTCCTTGATTTTGTACAGATGGAATCCACTTTGGTGTCTGCAATGGTGCTTCAGAATTACAACTTGTTTCTAGATGTTATGGTTTTGAAGATCACTTTATAAAAATAACCCCCTAGTGTCAGCCATAAAGACCTGGGTCCTTGCAACTGAGCACGCTTAAGATGCTGAGAAATACACTTTTCATCCCAATACAGTGTTAAGTCTGGTACCTAAATGCATCAATATGCATTAAGTAATCCACTGCTGTTAAGTTTGGGAGAAACATCTAGTTAATGCATTTAGCCCACAACCTCCAACTGCCTCCCATGCCCCCCGGGGAATCTCTTTTCTAGCTGCCTATCCTACAGCATCCCCACTGACAACTCCTACTCAGCTATGCACTGCCAATAGAAACAGCTGTGACAGTTCCAAACTGAAAATGGGACTTGTGCAAATGAAATTCAGTGTAGCAGCAAAAGAAAGAACCATGGGGTTGCTCAACTGATTTTTCACCCTTTGGTCCCTGCTCATCCAGATCATTCATTTTTCAGCATCCACGAGGATGCTGTTGAACTTCCAGGGTGCTGCAAACCCACCGAAACTTGCCTCATCCCATGCCTCATGTGCTGGATCGTGCTGATAAAGAAGGATAAGCCCAGATGAGAAATGAAGCTGAAGCAAGAGCTGATGGCAGAGAAACCCTTCCACTAGCTATAATACACATGCCCTCGCCATGGGTTTAAGTTTAAAGGGCCTTGGTTGCTAGTTAGGGCAAAACAAGCCGTCTTCCGGAATTAGGTTGATTTCAGCTGAAAGCCTTTTCTTAAAAATAATCTTCCTTTTGGATCTCCAGGACAAGGGGAATAAACAGCCTAAAATCCAAGGCTGAGCTATTGTTTTCCAATCTGTTTTAGCCTTCATCTTGTTGGCAGGCTGCTTTAGAAAAGCAAAAGGTTAATGAGCCAATGTGCAGTGGGATTATTGCAGTAAAGATGACAGTGAACCAGTAATTACTAATTAGATGCAGTTTAACAGGAGGAACAAGTGAAATCTCCTCTTCACCAACTGTCAATAATTAGCAGATTTGGTGAGGTTGAAATGTGTCCACAGTTAAAAGGCTGATTTTTTAATGAAATGGCACTTGACAAAAGAGCTGTATGGAGGTCACAGCCATAGCCCTCGAGACGCTTCCCTATACCATACTTAGGAGGGAAATCAGATGCAAGACAGCAGGGGGTCCCCATGAAACCATTTCTCCCTTGGGATTACATTGCACGGGGGGAGGGGAGCAGGAGGGATTCTCTGCAGTAATTTTGTCCAACTTGGATGAGAAGCAAAGGAAAGGATTTGCCAGCTGCCATGGGGGAAAAAATGTTTGAGAAGTGAGAAGTTCTGTGGTATTTCTTTGCTTCTGGGTCTGAGGAACGGTTTTCCAAGAGTCTGGTAACCTGAGTGTGTTGGCCAAAGTCTACCCTTGGGACGGAGGTTGGTCTTGGAAGGAACTCCTCTTAGAAAAGAAATGGCACAAGGTCCTTAAGGACTGGCAGGGGGCTGGAATCTCAGTGGTATGTGTCTCCCAAAGACTGCAGAAGATTCAAGCTGTGCCCTGAAGCTTTGGTTTCATACTGACATGCAGGCAATGCTCCATCGTTGACTTCTGAAGCATTAAGAGGTTCATCTCAGGTTCCTCTCCTATATACTGATCCAGTTTCTCTTCTGGGAAAGTAACTATTGACATAGGCAAGAGTATCTTTATTTCCCACATGAACTGAAAATGGAGAGGTGATCTGTGTGAGCTTCTTTCATGCCCATGAAATGTTTTACTTGAGCAGAACCCCTCAGGATTTATATGATACTGAGTGGTTGAATACTGATGTGGTTCAAGTAGGGCTGGAGAGAAAACCTATGGTATTTGGAAATGTGCTGAGCCCTGTTCTGGCCTTCACATGAAGAACGGTGATTAACAAGGTTTGTGTCTGGTGTTCTTCAGTAAGGATGGACTTGTTCCTGTCAGAGGTTGGAGGACAAATGAGTGACCGCTTCTAGAGCATAGTCCTGCACCTGGAAGGGTAAAGTGATGGGAGAGGAGGTGACGTTTGGGGAACAGCAGAATAATACTGCTATGACTATACACAAAGGCTGGACATGGTTGCACAAAACTCAAATGAAAGTTGCTAGCCCATCTTTTATAAGAAATAATAGCCTAAGGAAATCATAAACTGTGTCTGTACTTCTAAACCCAGCAGGGTCCGAGCACAAGCTGGGTCACTGGCCTGTGGTGTCCAGCCTGGTTACTTGTCTGCATCCTCTCTGAATCGGTTTTGGCTTTGCAGCTAATGCTGGAAGGTAGCGCTACCAGGGGCTGCTCCAAACAAATAAAGTCTCCCTCTTTGGGAGAAGAGTTTGGCCATATGGATGCAAGCTGTGCCATACTGGTTGTCCCCAGAGCATGAGACTAGATTCTGGTCCATGTTGTTTCACACAGCCGTAGCACTGCCTGTCCCATTACAAATATTCAGGAAGTCGTGGTGCCATAATTTTAGTCTGGGACCTCTCTAGGTTAATTTGATTTATGACTTAGAGGGCTTATTTGACCTGAGTTTTGATATCAGAGGATCATGGCCTTAATCTTGCCTTACAGGAGGATCATGTCTTCCTGCACCATGACAGGACCATGCTTCAGCTGAGCAGTGGAAAGCAAAGATCTCTTCAGCATTTGCTTTTAGTGTCTGAGACTGTTGCACACAAAGCAAAGACTATATCTGTCCTCCCATACTTCTGATGGAGCCTACCTTTGCTGCTAGCCTGGGCATGGACCTGAAGTCTGGAGACTGAATGTTTGTTACCAGGTCTTTTGTGACAAATCATTCCCTGTTCCAAATCAAATCACAACCTTGGCCATGAATCTTTGTGAAGTCACCAGAGCAGCTCAAAGCATCATGGGATGAGTCCCCAGTACTTGATTCTGCTGTCTCAGTAGCTTGTGCAGAGAGATGGGACCTTAGTCATGCAGCACAACAGGAGTCCTCACCTGTACGTCTCAAGAGGGTGACCATGCAGTAACTGCAATCTGCTTGAACAGGGAAAATTGGCCTGAGGCTGCTTGCTAAGGGATGAGCAGTGAACTTGACCCCAACTCGGAGTTTAACAGCCAATTTTTTGGCAAGGTTTCAATCTCTCTTGGTTTGAGACAGGAGTGCTTTTACCATTTGCTTCTCTGACATCTCCCTTCCTTCCCTGCTCTCACCAGCCCTCTCTGGTTGAGAGCAACAGACAGAAGAGAAGATGATGTGTTCCCGGCTTAGCCCCCCTTCTCGCTCCCTAGTTCAGGTTTTCCTTCACCTGCGCCAGCTGTCGGGGCAGGGTTTGCAGACCCGGCATGTGTTTCCCGTGGAGCCAGACTTCACACACCGCTTCCCCCTTGGTCTTACCCTTTGGCTTTCCCTTTACACCTCCACTGCTCTCCCCCCTCCCCCCCCTTGGCAGCCTGGCATCTGCAGAACACCTTTCTTGTTAAAGCAACCAGGGAAAAAAAAAAAAAGAATATCACAGTAGCTTGTTTCCTGTGCTGCAGATTCGCTCAACAACTTTTAGTTTCCTTCTAATTGTGTTGCACAGGAAAGCTGCTGCCCAGGAGCCCACTAGCATGGAGGAGTCTGTGCATTACTGGAAGTATTTAGGTGGCCTGAAATGATTTGGCTGGGTTCATGTGTGTGCTTAGGCTTGCAGAGAGATGCGCCGGAAGCTGGAAGGGTCTCTCCAGAGGATGGTGATGAGCTGTTAGCATTAACTGTCACAGTAATTGTCGGTGTTATTCCTGTGCTCTGTAGATGCCCATGGACTGTTCCCAGCCCACCGTAGGCCTCCTACACAGGTTCTTCTGTCAGGAGCAACCTGATCTAGTGGAAGGTGTCCCTGCCCATGGCAGGGGGTTGGAACTAGATATTTAAGGTCACTTTCAACACAAACCATCCTATGATTCTATTCTATGATTCTATGACTTGCTCTTGGCTGCAGAGATCTGCCCCAGTTCCTGCTCCCACCTCTAGTTTCTCTCTCTCTGCCATCATCTCCAGTGTGACGCAGACAGAAAGAAGCCCAGAGCTTTTGCTGTATTTGCTTTAGAGCTTGCAAGGTCAGACCACCCTCCATACTGTAAACTTCCAAGTCAAAGTTGCAGCAGAGCTTTTTGGGGAGCTCAGGCATATTCAAGGCAAGGACATAGGCAGGCTTACATGCTCTAAACCCCCTTCTTGAGCACATCTCCCAGGTGAAGGTATTCCTAAACGCATGGGGACACTTAAGGCTTAGTAGTCCTCTCCACTTCTAGTTGTGCTTTAGCATGAGTTGCCAAACCAACAGCCACAAGCTTTAGGGAGGGCTTCGATTCAGTGTTTGGTGTTTCTGCAGAGAGCTTCTAAAACCCAATCAAATCAAAAGTTCCAGATTCTACAAGAGTGTGACAGTCTTGTTTCCCCCGAGCCATGAAAATCCCCAAATTCTCATTGTTGTATTGTAACTCCTCATCACTATTGTGTGATGCTCTTTTAAATTCTTTTTCTGGGACTGTAGCAGGAGGATAGGGAAGGTGTTGTAGCACAGTAATTTTCTTCTGCCCTCATCCAGCTGGATGCAGCGGCAGTTCCAGATGCAAACCCATGGGCGCTAATCTCACAGAAGCAGCATCTGCCTTGTTGCAGGGCCACCTTCCATTTCCCAAACTCATGGCATACTTTGTTGCAGTTTAATTCATGTCCTGGTACAACTGAAACTCCTGTTGCTGTGGGGTCACTTACCTGAGACACAACCAGGACAGAAGGAACCAGTTTTGCAAAGCAAAGAACATTTCTGGACCAGCACATCTTTCCTTTCCATGTTTTTTTTTTTTTTTTTGTTCCCCATGTGTTTCTCAAAATCAAAGCATTTCCCATGCCTACTCACCCCGCAATGGGCTGGGGTTGGGAGGTCTCAGTCACTTCTTCTGGGAGCAAATGTCCTTCTTTCCAAGAGAAAGAGGAAGGATCTGGTCTTCAGGGGCATCAGCTCCACCATCACTTTTACAAGCCCCTAGGAAATGTTGGGGTGGTTAGATTTACAACTGCTCAGTCTGTTTGCACCTCACAGTCTAATTATTAGGCTCAATGACGTCTCTCGTCTGGGGAAGGTCACAAATGAGCAGTGCTCTGATTGATTTGGAGCTTGTGTCTTTGTTCTCACGTTCCCTGTCCAAGAGGCTTTGATTTGTGACCGAGCTGGTTTTTGAAGTCTGCTTATGAGACTGATCCTTTGTTTCGCGACCAACGTTCGCAGGAGTCAAAGGTGCTGAAAACTTTACTGTATCTGGCCCTAAAATCGTAACCTGGACCAGCAGAGCTTGTTCTTACTGGGAAGCAATGGCTTGAACCAAACTGTTATTTGTGGTCATTCAAGGTGGGTGTGGGAGAAAGGACCCTTTTGTAGTGCCCAGGGGCTTCAGCAGCGGTGTCAGACAGGATCTGGTTTCATGTTTATATTTCTGTCCCTGGGATACAGGTTCAAGTATGTAAACTATCTGTCCTGCAAGCACAGGCTCCTGCAGGTGTGTGGGTGCTAGTGGGCATAAAAAAACATTCCTGACACCATCTCTTTTGAGGAGTCTTCACCTCCTGATGGCTATAAGCCATTAGGAGTCAAAAGAAAGAGCTGACATCCGACAACTCCGGATAAACAGCTAAACATTAACCCTTAAAGTGGCTTGAAAAACATACTTAAAAGGCACTTTGTGGAAAGAAGCCATTTTTTTCCAGGCCTGTTAATTGCTGTCTTTCTTCAAGACACCTTTCAGCAGCACCTACTGTAAACAGAGCGGTTCCTCCTGAAGCACTTCCCCCAAGGATTCCTGCCCTGCTAGCCCTGGAGCTTGCAGAGATGGCTGTCCCTGTCTCCTCCTGTCCTGTGCTGTCCTCCTGTGGGTCCTTGGTTTTGCTGGTTTCTTCTTGGCCTGAAAGCTGAGACCTTTCCTCTCTTTCAGCCGGCCCACCCTGAAAATTCAGTCCCCTTGCTTGGTTGCCATTATCCTCTGTATTTGGTACAACCGGGTTTGTCCCCAGCTCTTCCCTGGCTGTTGCCTGGCTTACCCCTCTCTTTCTCAATAATGTTGGATATGTCCTTTTCTGCATACTCAGAGACAGTTGTTTTAGCTCATCTGAAGCAACCGTACCTCAGACTACTCCACATGAGACGTTACAAGCAAAGGAAGGCGGCCAGTTGTCCAGACTTGCCTGCTGTAAGCATGCTTGCTTGCTGCAGAGAATGCCTTATTAATCACATCTCCCAAGCACAGGTATATATAATTATCTGTAATTGCTTTTTAAATCATTTGGATCTAGCAGCCTGTTTCTAGTGAGGCTGTTGGTCCTCCAAGAGAAGGAAATGTGATGGAGGCTGGGATCCTGAGGAACTTGCTTAGCTTCTTTAAAGCAGCAAGGACATCCCTAAATCCTGCGATACTCATCATGCTCTTCCTTCTGAATCTCTAGAGAATTGCAGGGCTTGACATTCTCACCAAATAGCAACAAATGTTCTCTTCCTCAACAGAACTGCTGGAGTGATTCTTACCAGAATGGTCCTAATTGCTCATTTTCATCAAAAGGGAAACTTGCCACATTCATAATGTCCACGTTCAAAACTAGGATTTCTTTTTCCTTCAAAAAAAGGAGAGACAACTCTGTCTGTGTGAATGCTTTTCATTCCAGCAAGGAGCAGTGACCCTAAACTTTGCTGGTTTGAGTATCCTCAAGATCATATTTTAGGTGGGCTGGTGACTCTTCCATCTGTCAGTTGGCTTCAATGTTCTCCAACAAAGTCTACATCATGTGATGTGAGGCTTATTCCTTGAGGCAAGGAAAAAATGTCTTTTGCCCTGCATGCTATAGACTGACTGCTCTGCACAAACAGTTTTGGGAGAAAGTCCTCTGCTGAAGAAGTGTCCTTACCTCATGAGGCTAGGTGACCTGAGGTCAGAACACACATGATTCTGCTGTGGTACCAGCCTAAGACATCCACGTTTCTACAGCTCCTGCAGAAATTAATTTAGTGTGGCAAACCAAGGGTTTACCTCATGAGCACTTATCTCCTATACATGAGCAGACCTTCTTCTCCAGAGTAAAGGAGAAAAGGCATCTTAGCTCCTGCAAAAGCCTTCTGTGTGTTTCTTCACTTCATGGAAGACACATCATGCTGTGCTTTTAGCTTCTTTCCATCACAACTTCACTTCGGTTCTTTGTACAGTCTTATGCCTGAACTTCTACATTTCTCTGTATGGGTGGTGAGTTTGTGTTACTCGTGTCTTACCCTTTGGTCCCTTGAGAAGTATTGCAGAACAAGGTGCCATGCTTACTGGGGATGCAGACTGACACCTCCTGGATAGCAGCAACTGGGTGAAAGGGAAAGCCCGTCACCTTGGACTGCTAAAGAGGACTGGAAATGTCTCTTTTCTCTTGAAGACAGACAGAAATAACTTTTTTTTGATCTTGCTATTTGAAACTTTGTGGTTTCAAAGCCTTTATTTGGGTTTGGGTGCCTTTTTTTTTTTTTAAATACTTGAGATTTCTGGTGCTGTGGACAACCCTTTTCTTTCCCAGAAGACTCAAAACCACAATTTTGCAATGACTTGGAGATGGTGTCATGCAGGGGGTTGACCTTTCAATCTGTTTATATAGCTGAAAGACTTGAGAGGGTCTGAGTGCCAATGGAGCCCAGTGCTCACCAAACCCAGCTCCTAGGAGTGGCTTTCATTCATCTCACCATGTCTGTTCATCATTGATGTCATCTTGAGACACCAGAAGGGTTTCCATGGGGAACTGGAAGGTTAGAGCTGGTATCTTACTGGTGGACTGGTTTGGGGCAGTGAACGAACAGGGGGCCTGGACCACAGGAGTGAAACACGGCTTTTGAACTTCTGTGCTGCAGGACAGGCAGGGACATGCCGAGCAGTTGAAGCTCCCTTGCAGCCTTAGGTGCCTGCTGTCATATATTATTATCCCACCTGCTGACACTGTTATCATCAGTCATTTCTAGAGCACCGGAAACAAACGTGCCGTTGGGCGATATGAGCTCATTGCCATGGGGGCAGTTGTTCTCTGCTCCAGCCTGGTTGGACAGTAGCCTAAAATTCCATGTTTTCCTTCCTCCCAGCTGATTAAAATGTTGGGGTTTTTTTAATATGCATATTATTTTTCTTTAGAGATGCTGTGATATGCTAATTTGCAATTCCTGAAGCTGAAGTTAAAAACAACCCTTGATGAAGTTTCTGTCCTGTAACTGACTCATAAATGCTGCAAACTCTTCTGTTCTGCTTTGGGGCAGAGTCAATTGTTCCCATTTAAGGTGAGGGCAGTAACATCTTAAGCCTTGTAGCTGTCTCAAAAGCAATTGCATGTCTCTATCCAAACATCTGTTGAGCATGAGGAATATTCCTGCTCATCTCGATACAGAAACCTGATGGCACCCAAGGTGCTGCTGACACTTTGCATTTCGTGCTTTACTAAAAGCAGTGACGTTTTCAGGGGACGGTTTGAAGGTGTCAGCAGATGTGATAGAGTGTGAATAGCTTGTGGCACTAACACCATCACTGACATACTTTATATCTAACGGATGTCATAACGGGGTATGTGTCGTGCCACATTCAGACCCTTTCCAGCCTGGTCTGAGAAGAACTTCTGTTTCCTACAGGCAGCTGGAGGTGGATGCTGGTGGTCGAAGCATCCAGGGCAAAAAACAGAAAAATCTTCTGAAATGGATAACCCTCAAAAGCCAGAACAGCCAGATATTCCAACTTTCCTCCTTTTTATTATTTCAAGGAGGGGAGAGAAAATGGAGATAAAATTAATTTCATGCGGTGGTCCTTCTTAATGCCAGTTCTAGGTGTGTCCAATCGGAGGTTAGACAGCAGCACTGAGATACACCTTTGGTGTAAATGTGCTGGCCACAGGTCCTGTCAGAGGCAATACATTTCTGTCTTGCACTTCAGAATAAGCCTGGTTCACTGTCCACAGAGAAATGATATATTACTGAAAACTTACTGTTTGGAAACAGGGTTCTGAATTCAGAGACATTTATGTCTCCCACAAAACTACTACGTTGCAGGGATTTAACAGGTTACCCACCTGCTAGCCACATGGCAGTAGTTCCAGATTTGCAGTCACACAAGAAACTTTGTGAATTACCCAGACTGCCTTGTAGTTCCTTACTTTAAAGATACGCTGAACTACATGTGAATCCACTTCTATGGCGGTGAAAGGGTAGTATAAATCAAATCCTGAGCTTGTTCATCCTTATCTACCACTGGGTTTGTTTTACTTCCAACCACGTGAGCAAGAGAGGAACTTTTTACTCCATGAGTGTGGCTGCTCTCCCGGTGTGGTGCATCAGAAGTTGAGTTGGATCCACACTGGTAGGCTCCCATCACTTGGGTGAAGCTGTGCTGTGACTTCATTAGGAAAGCCAGCCAGGCACTAATGGTGATGGTTTTCTTGGTGCAAGAGTAAGTGACAAATTTACACCCTTTTCCTAAATAGATGGGTCCAGAGCTCCAGAGAGGTTTAATCTATTTACTTGTGCAACAGCTCCCAGCCCTCAGTGTCTTCTCCTTCCAAAGTTGCTACCTTCAGAGAACATCTTCTGGTGGTCTCTTCTCTGCTCTAGACCACACTGTTGCATGCCACAGGTTGTGTGGATGTGCAGTGTGGATGCGCAGCCTTTGTGGTGCTCCACTTGCAGCATGCACAGGCTCTGCCCAAACGGCCAGACTGCTTCCTCGGTGCAGTCCCGGCTGGAAAAGCACATCTGCCCTGTTCCTTGCAGCATGGTAGCTGGGGAGTGTTGCAAAGGCTCTTAGGGAATGTCAGTCCCCGGGTGCAGTTGCATACCTTGGCGTGTCAGACAAAAGGAGATGATCAAAGCAGGGATGGTGAGAATGGAGGCTCTAACCCCTTCACCGGGGAAGAGCTCAGTGCCTCCGCACCAGCAGGTGCACAGCTCTTTGATCCCTGTGTTTCCGGGGGGTGCAGCCCTCCCTCCCCATACCAACCCCAAAGTCGGCACTTCTTTGGGAAGGTGGATGGTGTCAAACCAGTGAGTGGGTTCCCACCGAGCTACAAGGCTCTTGTATCCCAGGTGGGGCTGGATTCGATCATGAATTGCGACCAGTGATGGCTGGAGGGGCAGTGGTGGCTTTGCATGCTCTGGTTACATTTTGATAACACCTTAGCCAGCGTCAAGGATGGAAATTGAATCGAGTAACTTGTTTCCATGTTTTTGAGGAAAGCATTTTGACTAGATTTGGTGTTTTTTCTTAGGAAAACTGAGCGTTTCTTTAAAAGAAGGGGGACTAAAAGACTTGAGAGAAACAAAAAATGAAGAGAACTGTACCAATGAACTCTTAAGTTCAATTGTTGTTATTAATTTGAAGGCAAACCTAGCAAAATTCAGGTTTATCTCAAAATCGTTTTCCCCCACCTTTGTGATTTGGCCAGCAAACTGAGTATCAATTATTTATGAAGTTGTTTGTTACTATGTATGTTAGTCATGAGACTATCTCTCAACCAGTGTGTCTAGTTTGGGGGTACATAGTTTTTTAACTATGTAGAAAAACTGGGGAGTGGTCAGAAAAGAGCTTTAACACCCAGATTTCAAACAATAATCTGTCTTGCAGAGAAGAAGCATCAGTTTTGTCTATAGATTTTAGCAAAGGTGATTCAATAATCTTTGAATACTTTCATGGGAAGAAAATGTCTGGCAGGGTAGAGCTCCTTAGTGCAGCAAATAGATAAATGCAAAGGTGTGAATTTAGAAAAATGCAAACCATGTGGATGGCTGATGCTCTTTGAAGCAGGATACTGAGAGGTCTTGTAGCTCCACTGTTGCTTGGACTCCTTAACCAGAGGCCGCATATCTTTTGAAAAACATCTGGGATTTAATCAAAAGGTTTTTGGGTAAGATGGAGCATTTCCTGAATTCTCTCACCTGTCAGGTCACCTTCAGTTGGCTGTGGGTCCATAGTATTTCCAAGAGACACTCTTTAAGCAAACACCAATTTCCTCATCTCATTTCTTAGCGAGTGGATCCATGGAGAGCACTTTAACTTTTGATGTCTGGGAAAAGCTTTGGAAAGAGTTTTTCTGAACAGAGGAGGAAAAAATCATGCTGTCTTTAAATCATTCAGTATGCATTTTCCAGTTTTGGAAAGCCTTATAAAATTAAGCACGGGTTCAGAGTTGGGATTTTGGCCCCATCAGCATTATTTCAGCTACTGTCAATTAAAAGGAGAAAAGAAGATCTGAAATGTCTGAGAGAAGAGCATTTGGGCACTCTTACCGCAGGAACAAGACCATCAAAAACCCAATCAAGGTGTTTTTTGACTCCAAGCAAGCATGTTAAACCAAATTTAATGAGGTTCTGCTTCTCAGCAGGGTTGCATTAGGTGACCATGGGTTGAAGGTGAAAGGAAGCCTTAGTAAACCTGGTACACCATGGTTGCACCAAGCTACAAGCAGAGGTGCCTGGTGACCGTGGCATGGCTGATGAGCAGTAGCTCATCCATCCAAGAGAAAACATGATCTTCTTTCACTGAGGGCACCAAAGACAGAGTCTGTTAGCAGTGCTAAATGTGCCCCACCTCTCCATCTAGTTGTGTACAGAGCCCACCACCGTGGAAAGAGCAGTTGCTGGTCCTTCATGGTACCTCATGGTGCCATTTATTAACCTTGCTACACCTCACAAAGCTTCACTAGGGCTCGGTTAGCTTGGCATTGCCCTTGGCTGTTGCCCTGATGTCTGATGGCCCAGGAAGAGATGGCAGAGGGCTGCTGGAAGAGCCAGGAGAGCCCTCCTGGGCTCCAAACTGGGGCCACCACCGAGCCATCTCACTGGCACTGCCGAGGCTGCAGCAGAAGACGCGGTGACCAGCCTGATCCTCCCTTCCCCCACCTCCCAGTGCAGCATCCGTCAGTCCACATGACCCTCCCCCTACCAAAATTGGCTGCTTTCTTCCTTCTTCTCCCCCCCCCTCCCTTTTTTTGGCTGAGTGATGAGCTGTATGCCAAATCCATCTGCTCCTGTCTCCCCTAGCTGCCTTCCATATCATTACAGGATCCCTGGCAGCGAGCCTAGACCTATCTCTCTCCCTGCACTCTTAGGAGCACATTCCTTTCTACACCTTTTCCCGAGCTGGGATAGAAATGAGTATCAACCCCAAACAAAAAGCATCTGCTTTCTGCCTGCTTCTGCTTCACCGGACGCGCATGTACGCTACACCCGTGTCAGCAGCGAATGCAAAACACACACAACCCCCCACCTCGCCGCCCCGCATCCAACATGGGCTGACGAAACTTTGGGCGCCGGGAGCCTGCCTCACACCCTCTCCCTCTCCGTCTCCGCAGCACCAGCTGTGACCACCGCACCATTTGTTCCTCCAGCCCACGCCAGCACTCAGAGCCAGTTCTTTATCACCCCAATTAGCCTTGTCTGTGCTGATGAGAGGAGAGAGGCTTCCACTGCAAGGCAGAGATGGGGGGAAGAGAGCTGGCGTGTGGTGGGCACCGTGAGAGGCGATTCCCTTTACGGAAGCTTTGTTCCCCAGGAGGATAGATATCACCGGGTCAGGAACACCACTAAAAAGCCAGCGCTGTCATCCTGCCTGCATTACCTGGCTGATGCTGGTTTATAAACAGTTGCCTGAATAAAGTGAGGGGACACCATTTCTTGGGTTTTTTTCCTTTTTTTCTTCATGCACTTGGCTATCTGCTAGGGGGAAGAAGAGTGTCCTCAGGCCGCACCAGCTCCCAGGTGTTGCAAAGGGCTGTGATGAGCACCAGCCACATTTCTGGATGAGTTTGGAGACGCACCTTAGCAAGGATTGGGATCCCTGCACCTATAGCAAAGCTTCTAGTAGCCTCACAGTGGGGTGAAGCAATTCATTCTTCTCCCGCTGACTCGTTATAGTGTCTCCCATGATGGTATGTTGGGATACGGAGCGGTCAATGCTGCACTGATCCTCATGCAGCCATCAGCCTGAAAGCCTGGTGGTTGGTTTTTTGTTTTTTTCCCCAAACAAGCCCCTTATAGCGCTCTCTGAGGGTGGTGTTTTTACACCGCAGTTCTCTCAGTGCTGTTGTGAGCTTGCCTCTCTCTTGGACTTCTCCTGGATTCATTGTTGAAGGCCCTTTTCTGGTAGGCACCTCAGCGCTATCATCCCAGAGACAGAAAGGGGATCCATCCTTTGCCTCAGCACAGGTAGATCTACCTTATCAGGAGGAAGAGGATGGACACAATTCAAACCCAGTCCTATGGTGGGCACTCAGTTGGAAAGGACAAAGTCTCCCTGTGTGGGGTGGGGCAGGTCCCATCAGTGTAGTCCCAACAGGGTAGAACCTGTTCCTCAGAACACCCTCCATGGCAAGTGTTGCCTGTTAGAGGGGTTCCCAGCATGGCCATGACCAAGAAGGGTCCTGCTGGGGGTCTTTGAAGCTGAGACACAAGAAACTTTACAAGAAACTGTGGTCTCCAGATCTGTTTCACAATGCCATTTCACCAAAATAGGTGAAATTGAGCTTTCCAGCAAAAAACCCTGTGGGATTCAAAGACTGAATTGGTACACAATAAGGTTGTGTCTTAATGTTGTCTTACTATCTGTAGCCTACCACATGAATGCTTCTCCCTGTTCTTCTGCGTCTGATTTCCCAGTGAGAGGAGTAAGTTACTCCTGATGCGTTTCTGAATGGCTTTGCCAGTACTGCTGTGGAATACGTTCCTCCTCTACCTGCCTCCTTGGTGCAAACGCACCCATTGGAGCTCCTGTAGCTGAGGCTCTGCAGCAGTTTGTAATATCTGCTTTATTAAAGTCAACCAGAAGGGAATCGGCAGAGATTGCTCCAGTTCAACCAGTCACTCCCCGGCAAATTTATTTCACATCTTCCCAGGCTTCAGAAAGGGGCTTAAGTGGGCTCAGTAATACACAGCTCCAAACCGATGTCCGTGACTGATTTTGTCTTCTTTCAAGTTCTTCAAAGGAGTCCCTGACCACATGTACGTCTTGCATTAGACATTCATTCCCTTGTCCTTCTGCTTAGACACCATAATCTGTCTCTGAATTATCATACCTCAGTCCTGTCCCTCCTAAAGCCATCCCAACAGCCTTGTGTACAGCCTTGCCATGAATGAAGAGCTCAGCCATGCTGAAAGGACCTACAAGCAGTTATCTCATCTGTCTCCTTCCACCAAGACAAGCCCAATTCTGCTTAAACTATTCTTGATGGGTTTCATCTAATTTCTGCTGAAAACCTCCCACCACAGAGACACCACACCTTCCACAAGCATTTGGTTGCAATACTTTGCTCCTTCCCACTAGGATACTCTTCCTGCTGTTCAGCTTGGATCTTACTCGATGCTTTTTGAATTGTGTCCCAAGAGAGCATGAGCAAGACACTACTCCTCTCCTCTGCGTGTGCTGTAGCCTCTTGCACACACACATACCACTATGCCTCACTTGAAATTCTCTCTTCTAGACTCAGCACATCTGAGTCCTCAACGTTTTCCCATAGATCTTGCTTTCAGACCACTAATCTGGGGTCCACTGAGGCAGACATGGCTTTCCTTGGACCTCCCACCTCTCCATCCCCCATTGGAGAGGAAGAGACTGTTGGTGGCTCTCCATTAGCTTTCTGTGGAGACATCCCAGTAATAGGTTGGGTTTTGCTCTGTCCGAGCTGCCCCATGTCCCCAAGCCCTGCCACCACCAGCATGGACAGTCAGGATTGGACCACCCAATTCCAGGTCATTTTAAAGCACTTCCCACCTTGATATTTACGTACCAGTGGGTAAAACCACCCAGCCCCAATGCCTTGGAGCTTTTCTTTCTGTCTCTGGAAGAAAAATAAGAAAACAATGGGAAGAAAAGCTGCGTCAGAGCCAGGCAGAGTTAATCCTCCCTCAAAATGGATCCCGTCAGTGCCGGTGTACGTGAGAATCGCCTCTCCTGCACCTTTGCTGGGTACTCTCCTCGGCACAATGCTTCACTTTGTGTTTCAGCACAGAAAGAAATGGTGAAGTTGCTAATAATGGCACTAAAAGAAAATATGCTACATCTGTTATGGATAGCAGTACAAAATTAGCTGATCACACCTCTGACACCCAAGATGTCTTCACTTAAAATACTCGTTGGCTTACTTTACATAATTTGCTGATTATATTTAAAAGAAATACAATTTTGCAATTACTGTTCTTTCTGGTGTGCTATCTATGCATCATTTTCTTTTTATGTTTATATATTTCTCCTTCATTAGTGCAGTCTGAAGGGTGATTAGATCCCTTCAAACATTTTACAGAGGTTAAACGTTGATTAAGATTTAATTATTACTGTAAATAGCTTGGAATGACATATGGTGCAAAAACCTGACATATGTGCATTTGAATAAATGAAGTGCTATTTCCCATGATGCTTCAGTAGCTGTTTAACAGCTTTGCTGAAGGGTTATGTTGCACCTCATGTTAAGATTGCTTTGATGTTATATTTTGTTGGGTTTTTGCAGCTGAAAGCTAAGAACAGTTTTTCCAGTTTTTAAAAACATTGAATATTTTAAATACCTAAATTGTTTTGCACAAATTTTTGCTAATTTGTCTAACTAGGTTAAACATTTTCAAAAGCATTTCGATTTTAACGTGGGTTCCTAGCATTGTGTCAGCAACAGCATCAATTCAATGTATAGGATTTCTAAAAGTCTGATCTTGCAAGGTGCCCTGTCCCGGTTGGGAGCGGGATCTTTGCTTGCCGCGGGAACTGGGAGCACCATGGATCCCTCCCAGGGATGCAAAGGTTCGGAGCGATTTCAGAGCAAGGGAAAGCTTTGTGTGGAGCCAGCGAAAGGAAAAAATTAGGAAAGGGCTGGAGATTTTATGGAGACAGAGAAAGTGGTAGGCAGATTTTATCCGTGATCCATCCTCATTGGAGGATATAGAGCCCTGGTCCAGGAGATGAATGAGGGTGTATTGTCCACTCCTGTCACCAGGCAGCCTGTGGCTTTGCCGGGTCCCTACCAGTGCAAACCACAGCTTCGGGGACTGGATTCCTTCTCGCACCATGCAAGGGGACCTTGGCTGTGGGAAAAGGAAGGGATATCTCCAGGAAGACGATGGGTGGGATCCATTTGATTCTCAGAGGCACTTTAATTCATTGAATATTAGAAGACAGAGAGTGTGCATCATTTCATGTAATGCAAGTCAATCCAAACAGGGATGTTTTACGACTTGAGCAGAGTAAAGCACATTAAAATGACATGGAAAAGGCATGGTTGATATTGTATTATATACATATTATACTTCTGCACTTTAATTTATTGATCTGTCAAGCTCCTGCTGCAGCACAGCAATGTGATATCGATTCTGATCTTGCCTCCTCTTTGATTTCACAGATTGAGACATCTCGGCTGGAGCCAGAAATCGCAATGGCCACCACCAGTAAGACTGTAGTCTATAATAAAGGATTGTAAGTGGAAGCGGACGCGGACCATCTCAGCCCAGAAGATCTGGGGAGGGAAAGGGAGAAACTTGAGATCCCAACTGGGAAAAAGAAAACAACAAGATAAAGCAAATAATAGAGCTCAGCGATAGTAGCGTATTACTGCTCCCAGCGAACTGGGAGTAAATTAACACTTGCAGAGAACTGACACCTCACACCAGTCAAAAAGATTAATATTAAAAGTTTTAAATTAGCAACAGGAGCAGCAACAAAAAAAAAATTACATCCAAACACTTTAGAGAACTAGCTAAAGAAGAATTTCAGAACTTAATAGCACTGCATGGAGGGATGTTTAACGGCGTGTTTACATGGTTATACCTAACTACATGAAAGTAGGCTTCACCGAGCAAATTTTGTTTTCAATGTGAATTAAATCTCGACACTGATACTGCACAAAAATAATTCCATAGAGATCAGTGGGTGCATGAATGTGAAGCGCTTGGTAGGGTGTTTGATAAGTGTTCTGTATAAACTTCATGACAATCCTGCCCCGGTGATCATGCACAAAAGCAGCCTTCCATGGTTCGGCGTGCAACGCTCCGTTAGCACAGTGAAGGTCATAGACTGTGCACCCTCCATCCCTCCTTCCTTCTTCTGCAGATGGTCCTGGTGGCATCCTGCCATTCATTGCACTTGCAAGACTTTGTGTCCCAGGAGCCTACTGCCAGGGATATCCACAAGGGCTTTTGCCCAGGGTTCAAGATACTGGAACGCCAACATACCCACATGTTGAATAGGAAGGGATCTTACAGCAAAAATACAATTGATCTGCCCTTTTCCTTTGCACAAGGAAAGATGAAGGATGGGGTTTGTCCCACCTAAAGTAGACCCTCTAAAAGTAAGGTAGTTAATCTAAACTAATTGACTAAGGCATACCTTGCTAAGCTAGTTATCTGAGGACATAATATGCTTTAACTTTTGGTCAGCCCTGAAGTGGTCAGGCAGTTGGACTAGATGATTGTTGTACATCCCTTCCAACTAGAAGTCTCTCTTCTCTCCTCTCCTCTCCTCTCCTNCTATATTTGCCAATGCTTTCAGACAGCAAAGCCAACGCTGCCCAAAGCCTTGTGCTGGTGCAGAGGAGGACCTGAAACAGAAACTGGTGGGGAGGATGGCTTCACCTGGCAGCCATGCCAAGCTGATGGCTTCGTGAGACTGCAACCTCAGGGGGTCAGCAGCCCTCTGGAGATGGCTGTCTGTCTGTCTCTTCAACTACTCCACTTTGAGGTGCTTAAAGTAGGGTGGAGAAAGTCTTCCCAGCACTCCACCAAATCCTGCCCTCACATAGGTTTGGGGCCATAACTTGGCTTTCTGGTATCTTGTACCCAAGAGTAAACCCCGAGTGACTCCCTGAGGACCAGAGGAGTTAATGCAGATTTTGAACATGGTCACCAGTAGGAGACCATGCCAACAGCAAGATTTGCCTCTGGGATCGTTGTAGGGATGGAGCCGTGGCAGTGATAGACAAAGCCAAATGCACAGGCTGTCATCCTTCAAATGCCAATTTGTTGGGGGTTTTGGGGAGGGTGGGGGGAGGAGGGGAAACCAAATCGCCACTGACACAGAATGTATTCAAAGGATTTATTGCAATGCCTGAAATCAGGAGGCCTGAGCCCCGCTGTGTGCTCCTCCACCGTCGGCTGCTCTCACTCCCCGCTGGAGTCAGACCAGTAGGAACTGGAGCCACACAACGGTCAGGCCAGCTCAGGAAGACTGATTCTGTCCCCACGCAAGTGTAAATCAGGAATAATTGCATGAAACAAATCAGTTTTGTGGATTTACATGCCAGCATGCAGGAGAGGAGAGGCCGGCTCTGGGCTCTCTATAGCTGCTGTTCATAGGCCAGCTCCCCATCTCTGACACTGGTGGAAACACAAAGTGCGTCCAGTTACACTCATGAAGCTGTTCTGGATTTACACCAGGGTAAGGGACAGCTGAATTTGACCCAGTAATGTTCCTCTAATGCACTAGATGAGATGAATGTATGCTCCGGAGGAAGCGAGGCCACCCCCATCCACTCCGGGTGGGATTTGGAGGGGGTGCAGGGAGGTGGCATCTGTCCTATGGGCAGCACAGCACAGAATCAGGCCCCATATTTTGCCCTGGAGGCGAGTAACTTCCCACAGCAGTAGAAGAGGGGAGCGGACCTCCAGTCCTGGGAAGGGGAGTGGGGATGCTGGCAATCCCCAAACAGCAGCCTGCCAGCGGGAACTGCAGCGGCAAGGTTTCGGAGAGCCAGCTGGGACGAGCTGTGTGCCTGAAAAGGACCCTTTACATTGCTGCAGGGCATGGGAGGAGGTGGGGACCGCTGGCAGATGCTGAGGGTACAGGTACCCCCTTGCACACACATCCACATGTGCGTGCAGCAGGGAAAAAGCTACTCTGAGCCTAAAACTTCAGTTTACGGCTTCACTGAGCCCACAGAAGTGAGGAGCCAAGCCGCATCGTGTTGCATGGAGGCACAACGTGCCGCCTTCCTCCTCCTGAATGGAAATGCGAGGCTGAGACAGAAACAGCCTCTTGTGTTGACAGGGAGAAGCCTCCTGGCTCCGGCGTCTGTCTGGGTGGATCATTTCCCCTTCCCTGGTGGGTTTTGTTGCTGCCTGAACCATTCTGCTGCAAAGCTTGTTCATCCCAGGCTTTTTTTTTTTTGGTGGTTTCAGAGAGGTGGAGCAAGGATGGAGATGGTGATTTGGTTTTGCATCGTGATCACTGATCAAAGATTCCGGTGGCTGTGAGCTTCAGCTACCTGCCGAGCCTGCAGATGAAGTGAGGAATTTGCAGCAGAGGAAAGGAGTCAGGGCTTCGCTTGCTGTATTTCTTTAGGTGAGATCCAAGGAAAAGCATGAATCGACCAAGTTTTGCCTTGGGAAAGAACCGATTCCCACTTTCCTCCACAATGGGAAGCGAGTATGGATGCTCTCCCTGCACACACATCACCTGCAGAGTTTTGGCTGCGCAGGTCATTAATTAACAGGGGATGCTCCTTGTGTTAATCCAGTGATGCTCAGTAAGAATTGTGTTGGTTTGAAGGAGACTGGATTTAGGGCTTGTTAAGCCACACGGCTCCTGTGAATCACAAGGGCCTGATCCTGCTCAAGTGGGTGAGGACCAGCTTGAGGGATGTCAGAGGAGCTGCACTGCGAGATTATGGCTCGGCTCAAAAGCAGCTGCACAGTCGAACAAGTGACAATCAAACGGTCTAAATGAGTCTGGATTTATCATCTTCCCGTACAAACCCCGTCAAACTTGTTTCGCTTTATGTGTCATGAAAATGGGTCTCAGTCAACTCGGCAGAGTTTGTGCTGAGAAATAAATACATCCCGGGGTCCTGAGTCAGACGTTCGCCGGTGTTTATCTCTAAGAGCCGATCACAGCCTCTGGCAGGTTGGCAACAACGTTTGCTCTCAAATTTTGTTCAAACGCAACTCAAAATGTTGTGCCCCCTGCCCAAAGCACTGGGAAGATGCTCCTGCTTGGAGCTGGGAGGGGAGAGCCACCGCCTTGCGGGGTCCAGTTCCCTTTTCTAACCTCTTCTGAAAGCATCTGCAGGTCTTGCGTTGTGAGGTAGCATCTGCAGCAGTGGTGCCCAAGAGGTTGGAGACCCGAGGACTTGACCCCCAATCTCCTAAAACCACGTGCATCCCCTTTGTCAAGGCAGTCAAGATAGTGCAGACCCGTCTCTGCTTCCCTTCCCCTCGCCATCCCCTGGCTTGTCCTCGGGGACGCTGAGCAGGATGAGGTGCACGTATGAGGAGCACGTTTTGGTGGCCCCATGGTCCCAAACTTGGGGAACACGAGACCACGGTGTCCCTGTGCTGGGACACTGAAGCCAGCTGATGCAGTTCAGGTTTTGAGCCACCACCATCCCAACGCAGGAGGTGTTGAGATGCATTTTTACTTAAAAGCAGCAGAAAGGCTCAGCAGACACAAACCTGACCCTTATGGATCTTAAAAGACTGATGCGCTCGTGGGCAGCTCAAGGTTGGGATCCCTTGTGCCGTGGTTCCAGCACCGGCTCAGCATGGTTGCTGCCAGCCGTGGTGGGACCGCCGGCAAGCACCAAAATACCATGCTCGACTCATCCTACAGCATTAGGAATGAAAAGCATGGAGCTGGGGGAACCGGTAGCACATTAGTACTGTTTATTAGGACAGCAAATTGTGCCAGAAAAGACTACACACAACAGCTAATGATAATATTAAGCACATTCACTTAATAGCTAATTAATCTCTTCGACTTCCCTAATGTACAAAAAGGAGCCTTCGGTTTGCGAGAACAACCCAACCATTTGCATTTCTTATTTCCTATAATTGGGGAAGTGGAAGAAATGGGGAGCGCAAAACCCACCACACACATCAAGTTGTTCACCTCAGCAGATAATAATAATGAGATGATCATCTCCTGTAGTATTTAATTAGAAATGTCGCAGTTAATTGATTTCTTGGATATGTTAATTAAGAAATAATGAGGACCAGGTTGCAGCAAAAGGTGCCAGCGAGAAGTTTTGAGTCCCTCCTGGAAGATGTGTCTGTTGGCTGCTCCCTGAGCTGGCCAGGGGACAACCAGGGGACAATCCCAGGGTTGTGTCGCCCGTGTCCTGAACCCACCCTTAATCTTGGGGCTCAGCTCCTTCCATTTTCGCTTGCTGCTCATTTTTCTGCTCTGCATCCCTGCGCATGGCCAGGCGCGGGCAGATGCCCAGGTCCTGGCAGGGCAGGATAAGCAGCCGGTCTCCCCGTTTGCTGCCCGTGCTGGTACCGCGCATCGTTGGGATGCGGGACAACCCGGCCGATGCTGAACCCTGCCACCCCGGGATAAGCGATACTGGTAGATCTCAGGTTTATACTGATGCCACGTAGCCGAGAGATGTAGGTGTCCCCTCCGCTTCGATCGGCTCCTCCTGAAGGGCTGTGATGGAGATCCGGAGCCTGGGATGCCCTTCAGCCGCGTGGGGGGAGCACGGGGGCTGCCGGTGTGTTGCGACGAGACCCTGACAGCCTTTGAGCGAAGCTTTTTAGGGTACAAATAAGCTCGCCCAAGAAGCTGCCCTGGCTCTGAGAGCGTTTCCGGTGTCGGGTGTGCAGACAGTGGAGGCTTGAAGTGCTCCTGGTGGTGGTAGATACTCCCAGCCCCAGATACCTCCCCAGGCTGCTTTAGGAAATGTCCACTTTTGGCTTTTTTTCCCTTTTTCTTACGGCTTATTTTGCACCCAGCATCCTCAGCTGCCCCTTTTCATGCAGTCACCCTCTGGGACCTGATCTGAATGCACCTTATAACCGCGTCAATGGCAAGTCCCTTGGGACACGGCAGGGAGGGAGTCACCCGTCAGCACCGGCACGTCTTCCAGCGGTCCCTCTGCCGGACCGCGGCGGGCGTATGTACCTCCGCCGCCCTCGGGCACCCTGCCACGCGCACCGCCTCTTTTTAACCTTCTCGATAGAGTTACCGACCGCGACACTTTGTGTAACACTCGGATCTGTCTGGAATAAAAGAGTTTAAAGACTTGGCGCTGTGGTCCAACCTCTGTGCGGCCGTTTAATGTGAAGGATGTCGGGATTCAAAGGTCTGGTCTAAACCGACGTTTCCTACAGGCTGGTTTTATGGGGGAGAAGCTGCCAGGGATGGGGCTGTTCCCTGCAGCGCGACGGGATGTGGGGAGGGGGCTTTCCCAACAGCAGGAATTATTATATTTTTGTGTGTGTGTGTATATAATATTATATATAATTATAACCTATTATATAGAGAAGAAAACATATAATATGTAAATATATAAAATATGTAAGTCTATAGTTATATGTAATATACATTATAAAATACAGTATATATACACATATACAAATATATGTATATATTGTGTGTACATATACTATTAATATATATAATATAGATATAGATATAATATAGATAAAATATACAGTATAAAATACAGTATATATTCACATTATATACACATATATGTATATATGTGTATAACCGTGTATATATATGTGTGTATATGGTATATTGTATATATAATTATTATATTTGTGTGTCTATATATTTTATATTTTTACATATGTATCTAAAATTACTGTAAGCGTCCTTTCCCCCAAACTCCAGCGAGACGTGGGAATGACGCTCGTCCTTCATCTCCCAAGACCCCCCCACCCAAATCCCTCATTGCTGGGGGGGACCAGGGGGGTCCCTTTGCCAGCCCCTGGCACCCCGTGTCTCGGGGGAGTCCCCAGGCGAGGATATTCCCGGGGGATCAGGAGGGAGCCAGAGCCCTTTGGATCGCGCCTCTCCCCGACATTCAATCCCCGACGCAGGTGTGAAGCTGTCGGCCCCGAAGCCGCCGCATACCTCTCATACCTGCGGCCACCCCGGCGGTGGCCCCGCTCCACTGGGGACCCCCAAGGGAGACCCCCATCCTTACCGCCATCCTCACCCCCCCAACACGCACCACGATGGGGCCACCGAGCTCTCCTGGCTCCATTGCTCCCGTGGGACCCATCCCTCCCCAGTGACACCCGGTTCCTCCCACACCAGCGTCCCCGCGGCTGTTTGATCGGCAATAGGAGAGGGGGACGGTCCCCTTGTTGTCCCCCCTCCTCTACTGAGGCAACCAGACAGGTTTCCAGCGCATTTTGCTTTTTATTACCACGCAGTAACACACACTACAGCTGCTGACTATCTACGACAGGGAACGCACACACACAGGCACAAAAATAAAAGAATAAATTAAAATAAAATCGTGTAAAAAAAAAAACACAATGGAGAAAAGGAGGGAGGCAGGAAAAAAAAAGCGAAAAAGGAAAATGAAAAAGGGGTTGGTTACACTGAGCTTCTAGGTAGGACGTTTTTATTTGATCTCATGGCTGACGGACGGCTTCCAGCGCGGAGGAGGATGCGCGGTCGCGTCCTGGGGCCGCAGGCACCCCGGCAGCCTCCTCTTCCTCCTCGGCTCGGCGGCGGGAGCTTCCCGAAAAGCACCTCCGAGGGATGCCCCGGGCGGCGGGGGGGGACGGGGTGCGGGTCCCCGGTCAGGCCGGGCGCCCCGGAGGAAAGGCAGCAGGCGGCGGCAGCGGTGGCTTCAGTGATGTCCCTAGAGTTCGTTTGGCGATGCCGCCTGTGCCCCCCCTTCCTCCCCCGGGTTCCTCTCCATGGTGGCTGCACCAGGAGCCTGTCCCTGCCTTAGTCGTTGGAGGTGACGTCGATGTCTTCTCCGCTCGACTGCTTGGTGGCGAGGCGCCATCGGTTGATGTGGTGGGAACCTTTCTTCTTCTGATCCGAGTCGGGTCCTTCCTCCTCCAGCTTCTGCCGTTTGTATTTTGTCCTCCTGTTCTGGAACCACACTTTCACCTGGGGGAGAGGGAGAGACGGGCGCTCACGGGGGTCCCAGCACTGCCGGCCCCGGCGAGGGACGGTGCTGCAACCAGGCAGCAAGCTCAGTTTTCCTCGGAGATCAGAAAAACAGAAGTCCCTTTGCCCCCAGGAGTGCTCCCACTGCCACCCTGCCCTGACTCAGTTTCCCTTCTGTGGCCAGGTGGGATGGGGGAGACAAACGCAGCAGGTTGCGGGCTGCTGCAGCCTCCCAGCTCCGCTCTGCTGCCCATCCCGGCCAGGAGAAACCCAATACAGGTGAAAGACACTCAATCCCACCTCAGACACGGGGCCAGCAGGCACACGGGACCCTCCTTACAGCACTGCAACCCGGTGCCCATCACACCGGTGTCAGGGCTGTGCCCCGATCAGCACAGCACGGCAGGAGCAGCCAAACCTGGTCCTGTTTCATTTGGTGGCATGATGCTACAGGTACACATGGGCACAGCAATCGTGGCTCCAATGACCGCGTGGGACAACACACAGAGCCATCCTCACACCTCCAGTGAGGACCTGTATCCCAGGGCTAGGGTGGCATCGTTAGGCTCGGGCCAGACTGTGTATAATCAGGTAGCTAATTCTAGATAGAGTATAATTATTATTATAGATCATTAATTTACCAGATTTAGGTTTCAGGAAACCTTTTCACCATGACGGTGGTCAAACACTGTCCCAGAAGCCTGGAGAGGCAGCAGCCTCTCCGTTCTTGGAGATAACGTCCTCCTCGTCTGCCTGAGGCCTGGAGCATCCTGTGCCGACCCCACACACCCTCGATGCCAGCGCCAGGAGCGCGGCCCGTGGCGGGGGCTGGACACGGCAGCACGGACACGGCGGTCGGTTTGGGATACTGAAAGCACCTACGTTGTCGGTGGTGTGGGATGCTGCGGGCACCCATGCGGCTGGCGATGCAGGACGCCGTGCAGCCGGGGATGTGGGATGCTGCAGCAGGCAGAGATGCGGGATGCTGCAGTTAGGGATGCAGGATGCCGCAGATGGGGATGCGGGATGCTGCCGGCAGCAGTGGCGGGATGCTGCAGGCAGCGGTGGCGAGATGCTGCCCGGCTTCCCAGGCCCCACAGGACACTAGGTGCCGCTGCTCGGCCACCGCTGCCAGCCCAGCACAGGCCAGGCTGAAGCATCTACCCGCTTGCAGGTGGTGCGGTGCCCACAGCCCCTCCAAGCAGCCGCTGCTGCGCCTCATCCTCCGGGACTGTCGCCCCCCTGCCCCGCTTTCCCCCATTCTCCTTCGGCATTCATTGCAGGCGACACTTGCTTTCTGCTCCGGAGCCTTTTGTGGTGAGGCGAAGGACAGCGTTCGCACCTCGCTGCGTTCCCCAGGTGAGCAAAACCCTTGCAGGGTGCCGCGCAGCCAGCGCAGTACGAGCCCTTGACTTTAAGGCATGCTTAGGCTATTGAAACAGCGGCTTTATGGCACCGGTATATATTATAACACCACCACCACCACCCCGCCCTGGTCTCAAACCATTTGCTTTCCTTGCTTTGGGGCATTTCTGGAACAATACTGAGCTGGTGCCTTTCATTCAACAACTGCAAAGCACTTTACAAACTTTAATTAAAGCTCTCAGCCCTCTGGGAGCAGGGAAGTTGCCTTATCCCTAAATTATAGAAGGGGAAACTAAGGCATAAAGCAATTAAGATGCTTGAGTGAGGCTCTGTGGAAATCAGGGGTGGGTGTGAAGCAGCTCCCACATGTAAAGCCTTTCCTCCCCTGCTTGGTTCAGCTCAGAGAAACCCACCAGGGTACGACCTTCTCCTGCAGGATGAGGCTTTCCTGCGCTTCCCGACTGTCTCGGCTGCAGGAACGAGGGTGTTTCCAGGCTGGATGGGCTCCCTGACCCCTCCGATAACGTATCCCTCGCTCCAACAGCCCAGAAGCCACAATGAGAGAAGTGTGAGAACCGCACAGTGGGCAACTGGGGGATAAGCTGCCCCCTACGATGCCTCATCCTGACTCCAAGAGTAATTGGTTTAAACCCCCAAGCCCGGGGGTTTTATCCCTTCCCAAACCCTTTGCCGCATTAACCGTTGTCATGCCGGGTGTTTGTGTGTCCAACCGGTGCGATGCTCGTGGGGTCCCCGCCACACCGCTCCTCGGGGCCTGTCCTGCCCTCCAGGGTCACCAGGGTCTCCCTGTGCTCCTGCTGCAGGGTGGGGACAGTCCCTGGATGGCTCCTGCATCCCGGTCCTGCCTCTATACTCAGCTCCCGTCCACTGCTTCACCTGCACACACGATGCGCTCCCACCCGTGCAACACCCTGTGGGCCATTGCGTCCACCGAGAAATCACACTCTGCTTCGGGGATGCTGGCAGCACCCAGAGAAGCAGCTCTGCCCGAAAGGTGACGTTGCCATCATGATGCTGGAGACATTTAAAATCCGGTGGCTTCGTGTGCAGCTCCCCTGGACAACAGCCCTGTGACCCAAACCATGCCGAAGGCTGAGGGCACAGGGATGGGTCTGGACTGTGACTGTGAAGGACCAGCCCCATCACCTGGGGCCAGACACAGTGACACCACTCATGCCGTGCCATCACCTGAATGTGCCACCACCTCGAAGGGCAGCGGAGCTCCCCAGGCATCAGTGCTGCACCCTCGCCTATGCCTGCAGTCCCAGCCGAGACTTTTCTTCTAAAAACACCCCAAAACTTTTAAGAGCTTGTTTTTGGGGACGGTCCTCAGGGGGAAAACACTGCCAGCCCCGGGCTTTGCAGCACGGCCGCTCTCCGGCTGTATCTGGGACGCTCATCTTTCTCCTCCCGTGACTCCCAGGCATCCACTCGTTAATTATTACCGCTCCTGCCAGAGCGGCTGCGAAGCCCAGCCGGCCTCGACCCGCTGGCCAGGGCTGCTGTGCCTCCATCCCTGCACACACGATGCCGGGAGGGGATGCTGGGGTACACAGTACTTCCACAATCACCCCAAAGCCGGGCAGGGATGCTGGGATATAGGGTCCCTCCGTAATCACCGCAAAGCCAGGTGGGGATGCTGGGATATATGGTGCCTCCATAATCACCCCAAAGCCGGGCGGGGATGCTGGGATATAGGGTCCCTCCGTAATCACCGCAAAGCCAGGTGGGGATGCTGGGATATACAGTGCCTCCGTAATCACCCCAAAGCCGGGCAGGGATGCTGGGATATATAGGGTGCCTCTGTAATCACCCCAAACCTCCCACTTGGCAGGAGCCAGGGTGATGCCTTTGCTTTGGGAAGGCAGATTTGAGACCCCCGAGTGGGGTTAGCACCACGTGCTGCTGGGGATGGAGAGGCTCTGCCCGCACGCCCAGGCTGTGTTGCGCAAAATTAACTCAGGGAAGTTATTTCCCAGCTCAGCACGCTCCCCCGGGAGGCGAAGCGACCTGACGACGCTGGCGATGGGCACGGTGGTGCAACAGCCCATGATGCCCAGCTCCGCACCACCGCAGCCTGGTACCCCCCCCACCTCCTTCCCGCTCCCCACCTACCCGGCACCGGCATCCCACCCGCGGCACACCAGCCCCCGTGCGCTCACGCTGCCCGGCACCCCCGCCGCACGCCGACCGCCGGGCTCCTTATGCCATCCACCTCACACACACCGTGTCGTGTCCCCCCCGCATCATCCTGTCACACACAAACCCCACGGATGGCTCCTCTTGCACAGGCCACCCCGCATCCCCCCGCAGAGCCCTCCCTACACGTACTCCAGCCTCATCCCACTTATTGAACACTTGTGTTTGCTTCGGGACCATGAGCTGCCGCTGCTTTTTTTCCCCAAACCCTTTTTTTCTGTTGTGTCACAGGTCCGTCTCATCCCAGACTAATGCAGCACCTTGGTAGGAGAAAGGATGGAAGGGGTTAAACACCTCCACCCTTCCTCACCCTATATCCCAAGGCATTTCCTGATGCCGGGCAGGTACCCCTACCCTTTTCACCTTCCCCCTGGGCTGCTCCAGGTGTTGCTTCCCGGATGGGGGACCCGGACCGGGCACAGCTCCCTTTTCCAGAGGAAAAAAGCAACTGGGAAATAGGGCCAGGCACCGCCATAACCAGCAGCCCCTTCTCAGAGCCGCTAAACCCACTTGAAAATAATAAAACACACCCACCCGTGGGTTTGGATGTGGGGCTGGGTATCTGCTGTGGGTGAAAACACTTCTGTGGCACCCACCGTCACACCGGCGATGCGTGTCACCGAGGACAGGGGGTGGTTTTCCATAAGAGGTTTGCATGTGTGCAGGATTCCTCACTGGATTAATTCAATAATAATAATAATAATTAATAATAATAATAATGATGATGCCTGCTTTTGTAATTTTTGCTCTCCCGCCCTGCCAGTCCCGGCACTTCAATGCCCATCCCGTATCACATCCCGCTGCCCATTGGGGTTATTTCCCTCCAGGTAATTAAAAGATGTTTTAAAAGATTATTTTTCTAAAGCCACAAAGCCGAAAGGGAAAAAGCCTTCCCTGCCGCCTCGCAGACCCCCCTGCAAACCACCGCCGCCTTCGGGGACGCTTTGCGGCCACTCGCTGCCACCGCCGGTCCCGAGCCCGATGCTCTCTTCCCCCGGGAGCCGGCCCCAGCCCCGCAAACGCCTCCGCCGTGACCCGCGCTCGCTCCCTGCCCGCAGGTGACGAATTACCCTGCACCAAGCGGCTGCAGCAGCTTTCCAAAACCATGGAAATACCGTACTACAAAATACGCTGCAGTGGATTAAAAAAAAAAAAATTAAAATAGATCTATATTGCCTCTCTCCATTTCTAAATCTCCACACGGATTTAGGGACGGATGCCTCTGCTTTTTGCCCAATAAATTGCGTTATTGCATTTAGGCTCGGGGCAATGATGCAAAATCTGAGGGACTCGCTGAGCTCCCCCTCGGGCATCCCGCAGCTGCCCTTTCCGCCCGGGCAAGTTGCTGTTTGTTCTTTGACCTTTGGGTTTTGTTTCGGGTTTTTTCTGTTTTTTTTTTGTTCTTTCCTTTAACATCATTTTCAGCCCAGAGAGGTGACAAAAGCAGCAAGGAAAGGACCTGAGCTGGGGTGGCAGCTACTGCCGTGCCCTGCGAGCCATGGGGCTGGGGGAGTCGGGATAGCATCGGCATCAGGATACAAACGGCCTCTGGATTTTGGGGGCTCGGTCCACCCTCCCCGACATCCGCACCTGAGGTTTTCCACTGTCCCCATGACAGTGACATTTTCCTCCCTGTAACTTCCCTCTTGCAGAGATGTATTTGGAGGTTTTGCTTGGCAGAGCCTCGGCAAGGATGAGCCAGGCGGGTATGGGGAACACCCACGGCTCCAGCTTTATTTTCCAATTGAATTAAAGGATAAAAATTAAATTAATTCAGAATATAGGCCAAACTACCTAGCCAGAATTCGGAGAGAACTTTCTCCATCGACTCAGTTACTGAATATGATGGGAAACAGCGTACCTTCACCCAGAGTGTTTGGGAATAGCTGCTCGCCAGGACACCGGGCTTGGACACGCACGGAGATGCTCAGCCCTGACTCCCCTGCTTTCCCCCAGCACCGTACGTTTTTCCGTTTCCTTTCATCCCTACGGTCCCCCCGGGTCTCATCATTTCTAAACACCCGTGAAATGTCTTTTCTAAAAATCAGAAAGTTGCAGGTGAAATAAATGCCCTTCGGCAGACACCCATCCTTGCACCCATCCTGACTTTCGGGCATGGTGGTGTTTGCGTACAAAACCAAAGCCGCACGACTGAGGTGCATTTTTGCAGCTCTCTGGGGAAGGGTCTCACGTGCTGCTCCTTGTTTAACTGGATTTTTAAACCCGTGTGTTGCTCTGGGAAAACACCCCAAGTAAGCAAGAAATAACACCGGCAAACCGCACCGGAGAGTGGCACGACGCGAGATTGGCATTCCCAGCCTCAAGCCCTGCCGGGGACGACTGCAACGACCAAACACCATGGCTAAAAAAAACCCTCAAACCCACCCCGAGCCCACGCGAATCCGCACGGTTCAGCCACAGTTTCCACACGGGATTCCTGGAGAAACCCAGCCGGGATATTGCAAAGCACAGCCCCAGCCCTACACGGGGCCAGCGCCGTCTCTGCCGCCCGATGCTGAGCTGCTCCCACCGGCAGACGGACGGACGGACAGACGGATGGTGGGATGAAGGGCGGTGGGACGGGCGGGTGGGAGGCTGCAGGGGGGTACCTGGGTCTCGGAGAGGCTGAGGCTGCTGGCCAGCTGCTTGCGCTCGGCGCCCACCACGTAGTGGTTCTTCTCGAAGGCCCTCTCCAGCCGCAGGAGCTGTGACGGCGAGAAGGCGGTGCGGATGCGCTTGGGTTTGCGGGCGAAGGGGCCGTGGAGGAGCAGGCTCTCCTGGGACACCTCGCTCCCTGCGGATAGAGAGAGGAGTCAGGATCCCACTCCGGCACCCCCAGCCCTGCCGCTCCCCCCTCTGTGGGACCACGAGGGGACGTTGGGGAGCCTCTCTTTTGCCTTGCGACATGGGGAGGACAGAAAAGGAGATATTGGGGGGGGGGGGGGGGGGGGGCACATTTTCCCTTCCAAAGCGGNGGCAGCATTCGCCCCCTCCTGAGCACCGCAGTGCCCGTGGCATGGCCACGCTCCCTCCCCGGCTGCCCTCAGGGAGAGGATGGGGAAAGAGAGGGAAAGAAAGAGAGGGAGAAGGGGAGGCAGAGAAAAAACAGAAAGGAAGAGAGAGAAAGAAGATTAAAAAAGGAAAAAAAGAGAGACAGCCTAAGAAAGTGACAGGGGAAAAAAAAAAGAGAGGGAAAGGGAGAAGCAAGAAAGAAAGAAAAATAAGAGAGACAGAAAGACAAAAAGGAAAAGAAAGAGTGAAAGGGAGAAGGAAAGAAAGAGAGAAGGAAGAGAAGGAAAGCCAGAAACCAAGAAGAGAAAGAAGAGAAAAAAAGAAAAAAAGAAAAAAAGAGAGAAAAAAGATAGAAAAAAGAGAGAAGCAAGAAAGAACGAAAGAACGAAAAAAAGAAGGAAAAGGCAAGAAAGCAGGACGGCAAGGAGGTACTGGAGGAAGGGCAGATGCGGGCAGGTGGAAGGGCAGGGAGCGGCGCAGGCAGGGGACCGAGGAGGTGGCGGGCGGGCTGCGGGCTCCGGGAGGGAGCGGGGCAGGAGCGGGGAACACCCCGGAGCCACTCCCGGGACCGGGCCGGGGCCGGTGCGGCCGGTCGGGGCCACGGGGGACCGGCCGGATCCGTGTCCCGCCGGGCCGGTGCCCCCGGGCACCGCCGGCAGCGGCCGCAACTCCCGGCGGAGCAATTCCCGGCGGAGCCGCCGTAGCCCGGAGCCAGGCGAGGGGTCGGTGCTGAGCAGATAAACCGTAATCTGGGCTCCTCCGGGCCGGCCCGGCCCCCGGGACCCCCCGGGGCATCGCGGCGGGGACAGCGAGGGGACGGGGATGGAAAGGAACTGGAAATAAAGGACAGGACAGAAAAGTGGAAAGGAAAGAAAATTGGAAGAAAGGAAAGGAAAGGAAAGGAAAGGAAAGGAAAGGAAAGGAAAGGAAAGGAAAGGAAAGGAAAGGAAAGGAAAGGAAAGGAAAGGAAAGGAAAGGAAAGGAAAGGAAAGGAAAAAGGGACAGGACACAGAGAAAGGAAAAGAGGAAAATAAGAAAGAGAGAGACAGAAAATGAGAGAATGAAAAGAAATAAAAGGAAAGAAAAAAGAAAAAGGAAAGAGGAAAAGAAAAAGAAAGAAAGAAAGAGAGAGAGAAAGAAAAAGACAGAAAAAGAAAAAGAAAAGAAATTAAAGAAATAAAATAAAAAGAAAGAAAAAGAAAGATAAGAAAGATAAGAAAGAAAGATAAGAAAGAAAGAAAGGTAAGAAAGAAAGAAAGGTAAGAAAGAAAGAAGCTATAAAATAAATCAAAATCTCGCTCTGCAGACGAGATCCCCCGCAATCTTCCCCTTCGTTCCCGAGAAGAAGAAGCCCCAAGTCCCGTCTTCCCGAGCCGCGGGGCCGCGCAGGGAGGCGGCAGCGCCGGTCCCGTCGCCGGGAGCCCCGCGATGCCCGTCGGGGACCCCGCTCCGGCCGGGGCGGCCGAGGCGGGACTACCGCGGGGCTCCCCCGGCTCCCTCCCGCCACCCTCCCCGCGCCCGCCGACGGCGGCTCTGCCCCAGCACGGCAGCGGCACCGGGAGAGCACCGGCACCGGGTGTGCAAAGGCGCTCCGGCACCGGGTGTGCAAACGCCCGCAGCACCGGCCGTGCGTGCCGGCACCGCAGCAACAGGTTTTGCCTGCGGGTCTCCCTCCCGCCTCCCCGGTTAACGGGCCGCGGTGCCGGGCAGGGCAGGGCAAGGCAGGGCAGGGCAGGGCGGCAGCCCCCCGCTCCGAGTCCCGTCGTCGTCCCCACCCCACTCCCCCCGCGCCCCGGGAGGAGCGGGATGCGGCCGGCGGTGCCCGCAGCTCACCTTGGNGAAAGGAAAGGAAAGGAAAGGAAAGGAAAAAGGGACAGGACACAGAGAAAGGAAAAGAGGAAAATAAGAAAGAGAGAGACAGAAAATGAGAGAATGAAAAGAAATAAAAGGAAAGAAAAAAGAAAAAGGAAAGAGGAAAAGAAAAAGAAAGAGAGAAAGAGAGAGAGAAAGAAAAAGACAGAAAAAGAAAAAGAAAAGAAATTAAAGAAATAAAATAAAAAGAAAGAAAAAGAAAGATAAGAAAGATAAGAAAGAAAGATAAGAAAGAAAGAAAGGTAAGAAAGAAAGAAAGGTAAGAAAGAAAGAAGCTATAAAATAAATCAAAATCTCGCTCTGCAGACGAGATCCCCCGCAATCTTCCCCTTCGTTCCCGAGAAGAAGAAGCCCCAAGTCCCGTCTTCCCGAGCCGCGGGGCCGCGCAGGGAGGCGGCAGCGCCGGTCCCGTCGCCGGGAGCCCCGCGATGCCCGTCGGGGACCCCGCTCCGGCCGGGGNGGGCCGGAGCGGGGCTGTTCCTCCGGGTACGCGCGTGTGTGTGTGTGTGTGTGTGTGTGCGTGTGCAAGAAACCTCCCCCTGGGCAGCGCGCACACACACATACACACACACGCGCGCACACACACACACACACACACGCACGCCCCGCCGCCCACCCGCGGGCGCCCACGCACCCGCAAGCCCCGGGCAGCCGGTACAAATACGGCCGGTACCTGGCGGGGCCCGGAGGAGGGGGCGGCCTCACCTGCTCGGGCCGGGGCCGGGGCCGGGGCCGGGCAGNGCTCCGAGTCCCGTCGTCGTCCCCACCCCACTCCCCCCGCGCCCCGGGAGGAGCGGGATGCGGCCGGCGGTGCCCGCAGCTCACCTTGGAAGCGGTGCCCGAAGAAGCGGTTCCGCAGCACCCAGGGGTAGAAGTTGAGCGGGTCGCGGTGCTGCGGCCCGAAGAAGGAGTGGGGGTGCGGCAGCGCCGAGCCCCCCAGCTGGTGGGGCCCGACGGGCAGCGCCGGGTGCCCCACGGCCTCGGGGAAGACGAGCTCGGCGCTGCCGTAGAGGGCCCGGCCGGCGGCGGCGGCGGCGCTCTGGAAGCCGGGGGCGAAGGCGGCGGCGGCGGCGTCGGTGGCGGGGCCGGGGTAGCCGAGGGCGGCGGGTCGCGGGGGCTCCTCGGGGCTGAGGTGGGTGTCCTTGCCCACNTCGGGCCGGGGCCGGGGCCGGGGCCGGGCAGGGGGAGGCAGGGGGAGGCAGAGGAGGCAGGGGGAGGCAGGGGGAGGCAGAGAGCGCCCGAAAAACTGGACTGGAGCCGCTCCCGCAGGCGCGCCGCGAAGTTGTGGGAGAGGGGCTGCTGCTGCGGTTTTTTTTTTTTTTTATTTTTTTTTTAAAAAAAAAAAAAAA
>VUYV01000061.1:231286-290134 GCA_008711295.1 Anarhynchus alexandrinus
TCTTCCCACGGGTCCGATTCTGCACTGAGAATTAAAAAAAAAAATTTAAAAGGCCCGAGAACTCGCGATTTTGGCTGGGTTTTCCCCTGCGCGCCGGGGAAGGGGGGGATGCGCGGAGCGCGCAGCCCCTGCGCGGGCCGGTCCTGAGTTCACTCCGCAGTTTGGCTCTGCTCTGAGTTTTGTTGGCCCGCGGAGGCGGGGGCCAGCCCTCCCCTCCCGCACAAAGGGGGTTGAAAGTCTATTTTCCACTTGGCTGGATTGAAATACTCCGCGCGGGCACCCGCGGATCCTTCCCCCCGCGGAGGGGAGAGCGCTGCTGCGCGCCCGCGGGCTTTCCGCGGACACGTCCCCGCAAGAAGCTGCGGGGAATGGGAGAGGGAGAGGAAAAAAATACAGGAAACCCCACAGAAATGAAAGCCTAAAAATGGATCGAGCGCGTCGCCAAAGCGCCTTTATTTTTATTTTTATTTATTTGCGAAAAAGAAAAAAAATCCACATTTTAAATATATATTTATATTAAAAAACGGAAATAAAGAAGCGGGGCTGGGTCAGCTGGGTGGCGGAGAGGACACCCGGGCGCCGAGCGGGACGCACCCGCGGAGGGATGGGGATGGGGAAAGGGAAGGGGAAGGGGAAAGGGAAGGAGAAGGGGAAAGGAGAAGGGGAAAGGAGAAGGGGAAGGGGAAGGGGAAGGGAAGGGAAGGGAAGGGAAGGGAAGGGAAAGGGGATGCGGAGACAGCGCTCGGCTCAGACGCGGGAGCTGTGCCCGGCTCCGGACCATTTGTGGAATTTAATTTAAATCAATTTAATATAATTTAATTCAATTTTATTTTATTTTTTTTTTCTCTCACTGTTTTCTTTGCTCGCCGGGCCGGGCCGGGGGTGGGCGAGGCGGGGGTGCGGACCCTCCGCCCCCGCTCTCCCGCAGCCGCCCGTCGGGACCGGGCGATGGCAGAGCCGCGGGCCGCGGAGCGCTAAGCGGGGCCGGGATTTCGTTTCGTGCGGATCTCGCCGGCTTTCAGCGTCTTCAGCGGCGGAAAAAAGAAAAAGCCGGNAATAAAATAAAAAGAAAGAAAAAGAAAGATAAGAAAGATAAGAAAGAAAGATAAGAAAGAAAGAAAGGTAAGAAAGAAAGAAAGGTAAGAAAGAAAGAAGCTATAAAATAAATCAAAATCTCGCTCTGCAGACGAGATCCCCCGCAATCTTCCCCTTCGTTCCCGAGAAGAAGAAGCCCCAAGTCCCGTCTTCCCGAGCCGCGGGGCCGCGCAGGGAGGCGGCAGCGCCGGTCCCGTCGCCGGGAGCCCCGCGATGCCCGTCGGGGACCCCGCTCCGGCCGGGGCGGCCGAGGCGNGGAATCCCCGCCGGCAGCATCTCCCCTCCGTGCCCCGTCTCCCCAGGAACATTTTTTTGGGGGAGCTGCTTTGGTTTGGGGGATATATCGCTGTCTTGGAAAATTATAAACCTTTAAGCTGATTTTTTTTTTTCCCTATTCGCCCCTGTGGTTTTCAAGTCCCGGCTCAGTGTCCAGGCGAGGCTCCCTGGATGCTCTGGAGGGAGCCGGGAAGCTGTTGCGCTGAAACCAGGAGAGAAACACAAATTTGTCTTTACATTTCTTTTTCCCCCTGCCGCTCCCAGGCCTGTTCCCACCTCCAGGATAATTCAGGCAGGACCTTTATCCCCCATGGGAATAAAATGCGGACACCCCAGGCAGGTGCCTTGCTCTGGCCCCGGTTTCCCCAGCTTATTAAAGAGGAAAACTTTAGTCCCTGCATCCACGGGAGGAGGTGATTTGGGAGCAGCGTCCCTTCCCGCTGGATTTCTGGCCAGGAGGAGCTCTGAGTGGAGGAGAAAGACATTTTCTTTTTTAACGAAAGAGCCGCAGAGCATGCCAGCGTAGCGGAGGGACACAGCCAGCAGCGGTGGTGGGCAGACAGGGCTGGGCAGGGGAGTGCTGCACCAGGATTAGGGGGTACTGGTGGGGCAAAGGTGGGGTCTGATGCCTGTAAAAATACACCAGTGAGGATTTTCCAAGGAGAAAACGAAAAAGGAATGAAGGAGAGGGAGAGGGGGACAGGACAGGCACCAAAAACTGGCCTTGGGGTTGGGGGTAGAGGGTCAGCTCCAGGGATGCTTGGGGATGGGCAGACAGGCAGCAGGTCCATCCCCATCCATCTGCATCCCCCAGCACTGGCCACTGCCCGCCTGCCTGGACTCAAATCCCTGCCTGCGCTCCTTCCTCGCTCCGCGGCAGGAGCAGGCAGGCTTTGCTGGGGCCGGATCCGGCACACTGCCGGCAGGTGCAGTCCGTCCCCCCCCCATCTCGTTAATCTGTAACACATCGGCCTCCAGCATCAAAGGGCAGAATGTGGAAAATCAGGCCCCGGGCCCCAGAGCGTGGCCACGGGCGCAGCTTGCTGGGATGTTAAAAGTTGACCAGACTTCAAAGTACTGGATCATTTCCTCCTAACCTCTCCCACCTGCTCTTCCCATGGGCATAGTTCCTTGCGCTGCCCAGATTTCTTCTCATCATCCTTCAAGTGTGGCCCCAAAGTGAAGAAGGGAGGAATGAGGCTGTATTTTGGGCTGGGGGGACGAGGAGGTGCGGAGCCTGCCTGTCCTGGGCTGCTCTCGCTTTCCTGCTTCTTTGGCTTTTTTTTTTTTTTTACTTCACTTGGTTCAGGGATATGCGGGATGGGAATAAACTGACCCTACACAACCCGGTGCACTTCAGCATGTTATTAATCTCACCTCCCTCAGTCTCCGTTTTTTTAAGGTGGTTTTGTGAACTGATCCATCAATGGTGGGTGGATGGATGGATGGATGGATGGGAATGGCGGTAGATATGTACATTGACATGGATGTACGGGACAGTCTATGGAGTCGGGTTGATATTGAGAGAGGATCCCGCCACCGAGCCCAGGAATGGGAAGCCATGCAGATCACATAGCTATGGGCTGGAAGAGGTCAGTCCAGTAAGGAAAGGTGCTGCTGGGTCCTCATCTGCCTACACAATGGTCACACTGGCTTTTCCATGGGGGCTGCATCCACCCTCACTTCTCCAGTGTGGCCTGACTGCTATGTTGGTACAGAAACCCTGCACAGATGTGGACTCTGGTGTGATGGTTCCTGGTAGGCTTCCAACATACTCAGACTGGGAGGTGAGGTGGGAAAGGCATGAAAGCCAAAGGGCTTGTGCAAAACCACACAAAAGCTGACAAGAAAAGATCCCCCCAAGCCCTTGTCATGCCCAGGCTCCCGCTGCTCCTGCGTTGGCTGAGCTTTCAGAGGTGGGAGATCCTGAAGGCCATTTGATGTGGACACAGCTGTGGCTTTGGTGGCTTGAATTTGTGAAGCAAATAGGATTTTGCATCCACTTCCTTGTAGACATTTAAACCCCCAGCTCCTGAAAGGATCATCTCCGAGACCAGAAGCATCTCCAGATGATTGTGCAGGTGCCGTAGCCCTGATAAAGCCTTTCAGAAAGCTTGGTGGCATTGGTGGCAATGCCTGTCCTGGCGCTGAGCCTGCACCCACACCCAGGACAGAGATTGGTCCAGTCATTTCTGCTCAACAAGGTGGTCCCACAGGACCGTGGTTTTGGGGAAAGTCATTGCGACTCATGAGTTGAAAGTGATGTGCAGAGGTTGGGCATCTGGGGACCTTCCCCCTGACCTTGTGCCTGACCTTGGGGACCCTACGTCCCCTGTTTGCCCACAGGTTGGGTGGGGCAACGAGCCAGTTCACCCACACCAGGGCCCACGGAGGGCAGCATCACTGAAACACCCACTTTTTGGGCAGCATCTGTATCTCCTGCTTGAGACACGACTTGTCAGAACAGCACTGATGCTGCAGGCACTGGCAGCACGCACGGTTTTGCGGGTGGCATCACCTGCCATGCAGGTAGGGGATGTGGTCCTCCTTGGGAACCTGCTGGGATGACAGCAGGTATGGCATCAGGGGACAGAGCTGTGGGGGTCTTCGTGGTCCCCGAGGCCTTCTCTGAAGCAAGGGGTGCAGTCCAGCTCCCCCTAGCCACCGGGAGCAAACTCAAACTGCTGACCTTGGTTTGTCATCCTGGCCCTGGGGTGGCAGCAGTGGTGGGTGCATGGTTCTGCCATGTCCTGCCTGGGAGTGGACCTCTCCCTCATCCCTGATCCCAGCCTTTAAACCTCCTCAGGATGCTGTGGCCAGGAGCTCCGTGCTTTAGCACTGTGACTCCTGGGAATGCTTTTGAGGGTTTATACCACTGATGGTGTGAAGAAGGGCTCAGCCGTGGTGTTTGGGTTCAGCCAGCCCTCCCCACTGGTTTTGGGGGTGAAGACTGGTCTCCCAGCTAATGTCCCACCCTGTACCTCCCTCCAGAGCTATAGGATGTCACCCTTGTAAATGCTTTTCCATTCACGGCAGGGTCACCATTGCAGCAAAAATCTCTTTCTAGGAGAGCTCGGGAAATTTCGACACAGGGAATTATGCTTCCAGCCCTGGAGAGGGCTTGGGTGCTCCGTCGGATGGCACCGGAGTGTGATCTCCACGTCAGACCGCCCCCAGGCTCACGGCAGCTTTGCCCCAGGGAGCAAAGAAAGCAAGATCCCCTGCAAGATTGCAGCATCGTAGGGGTGGGGAAAGGTGCAATGGCCTCAGTGCCGCGGCAGGGAGAGGAGCCATCCCTGCATGGATGCTGGGAGAGTCCCTCCAAAACCCCATGGGGACCGCGCAGTGTTATATTAGGGGAGATCAGCAGACTTGGCTCCCGCTCACCTCCACAACATACCATTAAATGGCATCAAGACGGTGTATCAGCCGCTTACATATGTTGCTTATAGACGCCAAACTTATTAACACAATAAAACTGCTGCTAAGAAGCTTTCCTGCCTCCTTTCCCGCACAGAGAGCATCAGTGTTGGAAGCACCTAGCTGCCTCGTATGGAAACACCCGGGGTTGCTTTTTGTATGGCACCCAGGAAAATAAATATATGAATCAGCCAGGGTCCCCCTTCCAGCGTTTCCAGACCTCGCCTGTGAGGACAGGGAGTTGGAGACACCTCAGAACCAGGGGGTTTAACGCCAATCCCGGGATGAAGCCGTCCCATTCTGCCCAGGTGCCTGTCCGGGGGGACGATATGCCTCCGGGGGGATGCTGGGACTCGAAGGGTGCTGCTGGGTGGGATGGGTGGTGGCGGTCTCCTCTGATGCAGAACACTCTGAATCAATGCATCTTCTTCCTGCTTTGCTTTGGAAGTGGTCGGAGGGGGACCCTGGCTGATTCATATATTTATTTTCCCGGGTGCCATATGAAAGGCAACCCTGGGTGTTTCCATACGAGGCAGCTAGGTGCTTCCAACACTGACATTCTCCAGGAGAAAAATAGGCAGGAAAGCTTCTTAGCAGCAGTTTTATTGTGTTAATAAGTTTGGCGTCTATAAGCAACATATGTAAATGACTGATATACTGTCTTGATGCCATTTAACATTATGTTGCGGAGGTGAGCGGGAGCCAAGTCTGCAGCATTTCGACTAATACGCGAGGAGCTGCCAATTCTGGTGGGTTTTTTTCTCCTTTTTTTCCCTTTTTTTTTTTTTAAATTTAAACAAGTTAGCAATCTGCCCGCGCCAAAATAATGACTCGGACCCTTCCGTCTCCGTTGCCGTTTTTTGAAAAATGGGTAAATATTGTGTTCATTTAGCCCTGGCGGCAGCTCGAGTCTCCGGCACTGGGATGGAAAATCCCAGCTTGCTGGGTACCCCGGTCCCCGTCTCTGTGGATGGGGAGAGGGGCCGGCAAGGAAAGAGCGGACCCACTGCCAAATGCAGCCATGGCTGTGGGAAGCAGAGGTGCCAGTGTCTCTGCGTTTCCCCCTTCCCCAGTGTGTGGGGAAAAAAAAAAGGACAAGGGGGGAAAAGAATTGAATATAAAATGCTGTGAGTTTCTCCCTCTCGCAAGTAATTTTCAGTTAATTTATGTTGAATCAATGGTTCCTTGCAGTCATATGGATGGCAGGCTCCCAGCCATTATTAGTGTAAACAGATTTGTGAGCAGTATATTTAGCTGTTCCATATTGCTTTTAGGAAATGTGCACATTTCAATGGCGTATACTTAGAGAGGGCCATACCCTGCCACCGCTCTGCAGGTGGGGATGGTGCTGTACGGAGACGCCTGTGCTCCCGGCCTCCTCTTCCTCGCCTGAGAGGAAGCCTTGAGTTGGCGCGGGGGGGTTTGGTTGCCCTTCGAGGCAGTGGGGACCATCAGGTCCTGTATGTCCCATCTGTATTTCAGATGAAAAAAAAACCCTGATAAATTGGGGGTTTGCTGGTGAGGGTGGCCTGGCCAAGGTGCTGCTCCATCCCACGGGTCGCAGAGGCTGGATCCAGCTCATGAGTGTGGAACAGAGGTGTTTGCACTGGTAGAGTCCCCTGGGGTGGGTGCCCATCATTGTTTTGATGCTCTGGGGTACCCACCTGCTCCCTGGAGCGTTGTAGTCTCACCAGCCTACAAGTGGGATGAGCTAAGCCAGTGCTCAAGCACCATTGGGAGTGAATCCCCTTGGGCTCGGCCACCTGTGTCATCTGGTGTGGGCACCCACCTGGGGATCGTGCTGGAATGCAGGTGGCACATCCACCCAGGGGCCACGCTGGGATGCAGGTGGCACATCCACCCATCCATGCCAGGATGCAGGTGGCACATCTACTCAGGGACCATGCTGGGATGCAGGTGGCACATCCGTCCGCCCAGGGACCACGCCAGGGTGCAGGTGGCATGTTCACCCAGGGACCACACTGGGATGCAGGTGGCACATCCATCAGCCATGCCACGAGTATGGGGCGCAGTGGCCGCATCCCGCATGCAGGGAGGGATCTGGATCTCCCCTCCATCGCCTGAGCGGCTGATTTAAGCAAAGTTGCTGTGCTGCGGGGAAGTGCCAATCTCGAGAGGTTTGGGGCCAAAATGTAAAACGTGCTAAAAAAGAAATCCCCAGATTTCAACAGAACGGGTGTAAAACCCCAGCCAGCGGCGCTGTAAGCAGCCCTCCAAGTCCCGCGGGACGGATCCTGCCGTGCAGCATCCTTATGCTACTCCTCTTTTCTGGGCCTGCCTGTTGTCGAGGGAGGGTCCCCAGAAGCGAGCAGGATTAGACCCTTCCCCACCTCCCCGCCAGCTTCCCCTGCTTGCTCCGCGCTGTGCGCACACCTCGCCCGCTACCAAAATAACCCAGAAAAGCTGAATCCAGAACCTGCTGCCGGTTCACACGTGCCGGGGTGGCACGAAGCGTGGGTGCAGCCCCTCCGCCAAGGAACCAGGGCAGGATATGGCCCTGGGGGCTTTTGCTATTTTAATTTTTCCTGCCGGCTTGCCTGCGTGCCCGAAAATAGCTTCCACGAGCGGGCTGGCACGGGCGATGCAGAGCATCGCCAGCCTCCGGCGGCACGGCGGTGAAAGGATTTGGGCAATGTCTCACCATGGCTACCCGGGCCGGGGAGAAGTATGTCGGCTCCGGGGGGAGGGTGCCAGCCCCTTTCATGGAGTAGAAAGCCGCGACATCAGGGCTCTGTTGTTGGATGTCACCATCTCCCTCCCGCCAGCGTGAAAAATCAATTAGGAAGAATTAGCGACGTGTCAACGGGTGTTGCGCAGGGAGAATTACAGGCCCCGTCCTGCACACCGCTACGCAGGTTCGCCCAGGAGAAAGTGGCAGTGCGTCACCGCTCCCTCGGCCGTCCCCAACACCCAAGCACCATTACAATCCCCAAACCACGATGCCCACACACCCGAAGCCGGCCCCGGGGTGCTGATTTCCAGACCAGGCACCCGGCCGTGCCCGGGGAGCTGCATACCATGCCAGTGCTCCCTGCCTCAGTTTCCCCATCCCTGCCATGGGGCTTGGCTGGACCGCAGCCTTCAAGCCCCGCAGTATCTCCAGCTGGAGACCCTGTTGGAGCCCATCCCAGTGGCTCCGAGACTGGAAGTGGTTCAGCAGGAGTGTAACTTGCACTGTGCTGCCACTTTTCCCTCCTCTTTCTCTGTGTGTGTGTATATATATAAATAACAAGAAAAAAAAATCCCAAACTCTGATTAAAATCCCTTTTTTTATTCACCTGCCCATCTTTCCTCTGTCTCCATCTCCCATTCTATCCAAACTCATAATTAATCGCTCAAGGCAAAAGTAATGAATGTTAATTGGCCATCTGTACAAAGACTAATTAAAATCTACCATGCTGGGGATTAAAACATACCTATAGCAACTGCCTGAATTGAGAATGAGACAGAGGAGAGATTGAGAAAACAGCTGAAAGGCTTGTGCAAAACGCAATCTCGCTTAGGTGTGAGATGAGTTGCAACACGGAGATCTGAGATGCTTTATTATTAAATTAAAAAAAAAAAAGGGGGTGGGGAAGAAACTTCTGAGCTGAGCCGGGAGATGATTTAATGGGATGAAAGGCCGCGGGAGATTTCAAAGGCGGAGTGACCCCAACATTTCAGGTTTGGTTTGGATGAGGATAATAGCCGCCCTCTCGCTTCCCTGACGGGAAAAAATATTTCATGGTGTTTTTCAGCTTTTTAGAGTTTTTGGATGTGAAGAAACCGCACTGGGGACTGGGAAGCTGCTGGACTGGAGGGGGGAAAGAAGCATCCCCTGCATTTGAAGAGGTAGGGATGGAACGCTTGGCACTGCGCAGTGGGCATCGCTGCCTGGCCGGGCATCCAGCGGCACGGCGGGGTCTGCATCCCGCTCTGCCCCAAAGCTGCATCGTGCCCTCGGCCACCCGGGTCCACTCCTGGCCCCTTCTTTGTCCTAAATCCTCGGCTTTTCAGGCTGGCCGCCTCTTTGTTGCGGTGAGGGTTTAGGAGTTGGAGGAATAGTGGAAAACAAATAAGCCAGTGCTAATTATTCATGGGGCTGCTGCTCCTCCTCCTCCTCCTTGCTGCGGCCCCGACGAGCCCCCCGGCCCCCGTGCAAACACCCCCTGACCCTCCCCTGTGCTGCGCATCTGGGGCCAGTGCGGAGCCTGCATCTGTCTCACCCAGCCGAGGTGTCCCCTCCAGCGCTGGTGACACGGCTGAAGGCGGCAGGAGGTGCCCGGGGGTGGAGGGCACCCGGGGGGGATGCTGGCAAGGAGGTTGGACCCTCTCTCCAAGTGGGTTCCCCCAAGGCTCAGGGCAGCTCTGGCACGGGCAAAATGCCATATTATTTTTAGGGGAAAAAAAAAAAAAAGAAAAAGAAAAAAGTGCTTCTCCTCCAGCCCCAGCTGGGGGTAGGTTTCTGTTAGAAATCACAGACCTGCAGATGCACCACCTTGTGTCCCCGAGCAGCTTCAGGCCAGGGCCGTCCCCATCTATCCCATGTGCCATCTCCGATGCCACCGACCAACCTATTTATTAATCCCAGGTCCTCAGTGTTTCCTTCCAGGAGCAGCCAGCCGCATCCCTGTACCCCCACGATGCCGGGGATCGCTACCGCTGCAGAGCATCCTTCCGGGGGGGCTTTTCGGGGTTCGCAGTGGGGGGTGCTGGAGAGGCCGGGGGGAGGCTGGGCATCCTCCCCAGAGTGCGTTGATACTTTGCAGCCTTGCTGGAAGCACCCGGGCTCGGCTCTGCTCTTGTTTTCTCAGATTCGGCTGTGTTTACTCCCAACACGAGTGACCGCCGTGGCCCTATTACGGGAGCGGCTGACAGCTCGGCTGACAAGTGTGCTCGCGGCAGGAATGTGAATGCGGCTCCCGGCCTCGCCGCGGTGCCTCGGCGGCAGCTTTGCTGGTGGTGGCACGGGGAGGGTGAGGCCATGCTGCTGGCTGCGTGATGCGAGATCCCTAAGGAAGGAGCCGCTCTGGGTTTCCCATGGGATCCCACATGGGATGGGGTGCTGTGAGCGATGGGTGCAGCATGACTTGCTCGTCCTTCCTGGTCTAAACCCCCGTGCTGAGCATCTGCCAGAGTTCCCCAGCATCCTAACGGGAAGGACCAGGATCTGCCGGGATTAATCGGTGTTTGGGGAAGGGCTGAGCCATAGGCACAGGAGGGTTTCAAGGCCAGGTGGAGGATGATGGGCAACAAAGGTGGTGCAGGATTGGCCATGGAGAAGGAGGATGGATATGCTGATCTGTACCGGCAGCTCTGCTGAAGGAAAGGGGACAGGGAGCAGCCAATGTTGGGACCAGCTGGTGTCCCCATATCCCGGGGGAGGCACAGGAGCAGCTCTGCCGTGGTCCACATCCAGCTCAGCAGACTCAATACTTGGGGAAGGAGGCTTGAAATGCACCCAGCTGCATCCTACACGGGCCGGCGGCAAATGGCACAAAGTCTGGCTTTGGGGCGCTGCATAAAAAAACAGGGAAAGCCTCCTGTTTCTGGCAGCTCTTTCCCACCAGGGTGGAGACGGTTGTTGGTCTGCAGGTCCTGGTTTGACCACCAGTGAAATCAGTGGGTGCAGGGCAGTGCCAGGAGCAATGCTGTAGTCAGGGTTCTGGTGCTGGTCCCAGCTTAGTGCCCAGCCCAGTGAGTCCAGCTGCTCTGTCCGTGCCAGATAAAGATGGTTTAATTAATCACAGATCATTTCTGCAATGTCCCCCCATTAACCTCCATAGCAGACTAAATAATAACTCATTAAAGGCATTTGAAGATTGCAGGAACAGGACAGTTTACCAGCAAACCCACTGCTCTTTGGCTCTAAACTGGGTTAATCTGTCATCTCTCCTCACTGGACCAATGGGTCCCTCGTTACACATTAAATGGCTGCTCCAGGGAACATGGCCAGCCTGGAGCTGGTCCTTCTCCTTGCTTAATGCTAAGGCCACCAAAACCAGAGGACACCATAGAGGGGAGAAAAACAGAAGCAGGTCAGGAGGCTGAGAGTGAGGAGTGCGAAGAGTTACAGGCAGGAGGATGCGCGAGCAAGTGTTCAGTCTCAGGAAGAAGAGCAAAAAGATGTTTGTTGTTCTAACCCTCTCAGGCTTGGTGAACATCCACCAAATCCCAGCCACAGCCCCAAGAAGACCCTGCAAAGCTCCTGACTTGTTGCATAGAGAGGTGGGAGGCTTTGGGATGGCTGGTTGTGTGTTTCCCCTCATCCAGGCATCCCCCATATTAAGTCCATACCATGCGCACAGCTCAGGTCTCTCCATGGGCATCTCAGGGGTCTCTGCATGCAGGATGGGGGTCCCTGGGTGGGAAGTGTGGGCACTACCAGACCTTCCTCCCCCCCTGGGAACACCATTTTCAGAGGAGCAGATCATTTACCTTTGGCCTCGTGGCCGGAGGTGGCTGCTTGTTTGCGAGCGCAGAGCTTGCTGGGCACTCAGCGTCCTGGACAAAAGGCCCGTACTCAGCATTTCTGGCCACTGGATGGGAAAATAAAGGTCTTCCTCTCCCCTCTGCTGAGAGACCTTTAATAAGGGACAGAGGGTCCTGGCTGCAGCCTCTTGCCCCACTGAGCCGGGGGCAGACCAGGTCAGTGGCCGAGATTTGGGAGGTCGTTGGGTGTGCACAAGTTTTAATTTGGGAGGCTTTGGGGGGGATTTAGCAGGCTCACCCTTGCTGCTGTCCCAGGGACCTAGTCACACACGCAGAAACAAAACCCAGCAGTGACTTTGTTTCCTTTCATAACCCAGTTCCCCGCATTTCACCACAGGCACAAAGGACGCAGTGTCTCCCCCAGCATGGGGAGGGGGCTGGGGAGGGTCCCCTGGGGACCTGGGGCCAGTCGCTCAAGTCGTGTCACCCCTAAGCATCGCACACTTGCTTTTCTTCGTGTCCCGAACTGCTATTCAGGCCATTACAGGGGCTTTCTGTAGCGCTTTAATAGGCATCTCCCACAAGGAGGCATCTGCACAGCTCGCGCTCCATCCTTGTCTTCCCCCTGTTTACCAGGGAGACATCATGCCTTCACCAACATCCATCCATTGCAGAAATCATGGCATCCAAGAAGGGCCCAGTGCTGGCAGCATGTCCGTCCTGCTGCTTTGCCCCTAGGGGTGAGTAGATCGCTTTTCTTGTAAGTACATGAGCTGAGAGTAAGAGGGGAACGTGAAGGGGCTGACTGTCCCACAGGAGCCCTTTGTTAGCCACGCACTGGGGCAGCCAGGCTGGACAGCCCTTGCTGGGACTGCCATGACCTCTAGCACTTTGCTTCAGGGACGGGATGGGAAAGAAAAAGCAAAGGGGGGAAAAAGGGGTAAAATGCAGTATTTCACTGCAGGAGGCAGGGTGGGAAGGCAGGCTGGTGGGGGGGCTGGAAGGGAGGCAGACCCACTTGCAGGGACCCCCCCTGGACTAGGCAGGATTTTGGGTCTGTCCAGCCCTACTTTACCCCTGTCAGGCAGAACAGAGGCCATGGCTCCTGTCTGGGATGGAGGAGGTGAAGGCTCCTTTTTGGGGTGACTCCCTCCAGCCACAGGGTTCATCCTTAGCCCATGGGAGAGCACTGCCCAAATATCAGGGCTCTCCTAGGGCCAGGCACGTTAGCCCCATCAGATAGGCTTTTCCAGGTGAGCTGTGAGCTCCTGTCTCTCAAATGAGGAAAGCTCAAAACTACTTTTTTTTTTTAATACCCCTTTTTCTCCCAGTTGAGCCTCTGACTTGGTCCCATGGCTGCAGGACACGGAGCCTTAATTAAAGAAAATCGGCCACTGCAGGGACCAGTGATGACACGGTGCAAAGGCAGGAGGGAAGCCTGAGCTTGCATCCCGCTCCGTCCCCGCCGAACAGCCCGTGTCTTTTCCAGAGGCACCAATGCTCTCTCACCCTCCGGACTCTCTGCTCTGACTGGTGTCCGTTATCCAGTCTCGGTACGCCCTCAGCTGGTCACAGAAAATGCTGTAAAATGGAAGAAAAATATTTCATATCCTTTTGCCATTGCATCTCACAGCACCTGTGGGTGCACGAATGTTGGCCGGACCCACAGGGCACAGGAACTAAGCACACTCCCTGGGCAGGGGATGCCGGTACCCGGGGGATGCTGGTACCCAAGGGATGCCCTGAAAGCATCACGGCATTTCTCCCCAGGCAAAACTCTGCTCCTGGAGTTTTGGAGGCAGGAGTCACAAGCTTGGCGTGTCCCTGGGGGTCACAGAGCGATGCTAAATACACATGCAGTGAGTCCAAGGGGGTGAAACCACTGAAAATAAAACATCCAGACTGCAGCTTGGAGCACAGTCAAGTGACAAGTGGCTGTGCTGAAGACAAACTTACTCCATTGAACTTCGAGCATGTGGTTGCTTCACCAGCAAAATTCAGCAGCATGAGCCACAGCACGTCGCTGCAGCCATAGGATACACACTTGGTATGTGCTTGAGGTTGGCAACAAGTTTCCTCTTTGAGCAGATGTAGAAGTTCCTGGCTGAAGGGACAGGGACACCAAGACTGAGTTTTGGTCCTGCTGCTTGTGGGCTTCCCCCAGGTGCCAGGGGAGAGAGAAAAGGGAGCGAAAAGTGACACAGGTCACGAAAATGGTCAGAGGGCTGGAGCACCTCTGCTATGGAGAGCAGCTGAGGCAGCTGGGGCTGTTCAGCCTGGAGAAGAGAAGACTGGGGAGACTTTATTGTAGCCTTTCAATACTTAAAGGGGGTTTGTAAGAAAGATGGGGACAGACTTTTTACCTGGTCCTGTAGTGATGGGACAAAGGGTAATGGTTTTAAATTGAAAGAGGGTAGGTTTAGATTGGATGTAAGGAAGAAGATTTTTACAGTGAGGGTGGTGATATACTGAACCAGGTTGCCCAGAGAAATTGTGGATGCCCCATCCTTGGAAGCATTCAAGGTCAGGTTGGATGGGCTTTGAGCAATATGATATAGCAGGAGATGCCCATGGCAGGTGGGTTGGACTAGATGACATTTGAAGGTCCCTTCCAATCCAAACCATGCTATGAATCAAATCCAGTGTTTCATTAATGATTTCTTTAATGTTGTGTGCAGGACATAAGCACCTCACTATTTAAAGCCAGCATTCCCTGCCTATATATACACAGTCTCTTGGGGGAGAGGTTTGGGTTGAAGTGCCTGGTTTCAAGTGGCACCTCTGATACCACAACCCCTCATGCAGATGCTCCAAGACGACACACAGAGTTGCTGATACACCCCCAGCCACTGGAGCGTGATCAGACTTCAAGCAAGAATGCAGTCCAAAAATCCTCCCCCTCGGGTACCCTGGCTTTTAATGTGTCTTACCCTGATGAACCCATCTGCATCTCCCACCCAGCAGGTACCAAATGGTCCCCATGCTCCAAGGCAGCCCAGTCCCCCAGCAGCCTCCCACCTCCTCCTGCAATATAGGCCTCCTTGAGCCTTCTAGGGGGGCTTACCTATCTTCCACCCAGGCTCTGAAAGTCCATGGTCCAAGACCCTGTAAGAGCAGGACTTGGGACCCCCAGCTCTGAGCATTGGTGCTATATATTTGCAGAGAGTCAGATCCCAAAAGAGGATTTCTGCCCAAGAGAGGATGGGACAAGCCCATATGGATGCAGGGTGATGTGATGGGTGATTTTTAGCAGCAGCACATCTGTCCAGGTTTCACAGACCACATTCAACACCATCAGGTGTCAAAATTCAGAAAAACAATGCCATTACCCATATAATGAGCAGCAGAGGGGTTTATAATGAATTTCACAAGCATAGAAGAAAGACAAAACCAAGCTGCAGACTAGAGAAGGGTTTTTTTGAGTGTGACAGGATTAAGTTAACACAGACTTAATGAAATAGATCAGAGACAGAAGAACAGGACTCCAGGAGGGCACACATGGTGCCTTGTTGCATGAAGACAGTGCTCAACCCAGGCTCTCTCCTCCCACCCTCCCCCAAATTTATCCACTTTTAAAGATAAAGCAGAAGACTCAGACCAGATGCGAAACTTTTAATGATTGTAGATCCAGGTGGACAAAATCTGAAATACAGGGTTGAGATAGAAGACTGCAGGAAGGTTGCTGTCACTGAGCACAGAGGGACACTGGGCATTTCCAGGGCACACAGGGGAAGCCACTGCACTTCAAATAAGCTCTCCTGCATCAACACCCACTGCAGATCAGCTGCCTTCTAGAAGGGCAAGTCTATAAGCATCTGCGCCTCCTGGAATCTGATTAAAAAATGAGGATAAAACCCCATAAATAATTAAAAGAACAACCCAGGAGGGGCTCAAGCTCCAGATCCAGGCTCGAACACAGAACCTGCAAACAGGAGCATGGCATGAACTCAGGGCTCTGCTGTGCTCTAACCCATGCTGCGCTTGTGGACAGGTTTATGTGAGCTGGTGACCCCAGCCAGGCACCCAAAATTCCCATCTCCTCCGCGGCCAGCTCCCCCTCCTGGTGATTTACTGCCTTTGTGCAAAAAACACAGGGACAGGCTTTGCTCCACATTGTAACACACGAAACTCGCACAGAGACGATCACAGAACTGCAGGAGAGTCTGGACAAGCCACTGGTGAGACGGTGGACAGACATCAGGGCTCTGGGGTGACAGTCACATCCTCCAGCTCCAGGAATGGCTCTTTTGCCCTTTGGCGACTTGCTCAAGTGCTGGGCACACAGCTCCTGTGGGGCAAAGACGACGGGCACAGGGATGCTGAGCTCTAACTCTACTGTTGGCTTCTCTGAGACCTCTTGGGGTGGCTTTCTGACCTGGCTTTGCACACAAAGGTACTTCCTTGGCTTGCACACACTCCTGCTCAGGAGAGCTTTAAGCCTCAATGCCCATTCCTTTGGAAAAGCCACTTCTGCTCCCCCATGCTCAGCAGCTCAGAAATCCCCATTCGTGATGGCAGGTGCCCGGGAGGGCTCAACAGCTACAGCACAGCAAAGCAATAACTTCCCCCCATCCCCATCGGGGCACTAGGAGTATTTATAAGGCACCCAGAGGTCTTCTCCTGAAAGCTGCACAGCACCCAGGACTCAAACACGGTCACCAAACACACTGGAGGCGGCTCATTAGAAAGCAAAGCAGGAANAGTCACCAAACACACTGGAGGCACCCAAGAGGCGGCTCATTAGAAAGCAAAGCAGGAAGGCAAATGAGGAGGCGAGAGTAAGTCAGATGTCGTAGAAATCCACATGGGCACCAGAGCTGAAGGTGTCCTCCTCCAGTAGATTCACCAGCTTCTGGGCTGACACAGTGCAGTCTATGAGCTGCCCGCTCTCCTGCAGGCTTTGGAAATATTGACGCATCTCAGGGTCTCTGGTCTTAGTCCGAGCCAAGAGCTGCATGTCCGTGTCCAGGGGACCTGGAGAAAGAACAAAAATGAAATCACATGAGGAGAAAGCACAATCTGGGGCTCATTTTCCCTCTGCATCTGGCTCAGCTGCAGGAATCTTTTATCCACAAAGCCAAGAGAAAATTAATAGCAATTAATGAGTTCCCCTCCTCACCTGGGGCATAGTTGAGGACACGGACATCAGGCTCCTCGAGTGCCAGCACCTGGAACATCATGTCCCGGGAAGCCTTCCCACTGCAGTACAGCGCCCAGTTCTTGAAGGGCTTCACAGCACAGAGCGAGGAGATGTTCACCACTGTCCTGCTCGAGCCTGGCCGCTTCCCGAAGGCTTGCAGGGCAGTGGAGGTGAGGCAAAGCGCCGAGGTGACGTTGAAGGCAAAGTAGGTGTTGATCTCATCTGGGTCAGTGAGGTCCACGAAGGATTTGGAGATATCTCCCAGGGAGCCTAGGAAGGAAGGATGAATGAGTTACAGTAGTTAAAGATGGGTTCAAAATCACAGCAGATCCCTTTTGCTCCTACATTTCCATGTGCAATGCTCTGTTGCAGAAAAATGTGAGCAGCTTTGCTGGCCCAACTTCTAGCAGGGTCTCACAGCAGAGTGAGGATCTTGGCACAGCCCAGCTCTGCTCATCCCTTTTGGGTCACTTGCTGAACCGACAACAGTGACATGGGACACAGACCTGCCCTGCTGATCCTTTGCCAAAGCAAACAGCTCCCAACCTCCAGCCTGAAGTACAACGTCCCCGCAGGCCACCACGCGCTCTCCTGCATGTCCCTTTTTCAGGACAGTAAAAGACCCAACTCCTGTAGCACCTATTACCTGCCGTAATGTGTGGTCCTATTTATAGTGACAAGGGGTGAAAAAAGGCACTAGAGCCAACAGACATTAGAGATTGCAAGTGAAGCACCCACAAGGCAGGGCTGGAAGTGTTTCTGAAGGTTCGTCCTCAGGGAGCAGAGCAGTAGAAGGGTACAGGAGGGCAGCCAGCTCGTTCTACGCCATGAGTAACAGGTAAAACCTTACGAGCAGCAAAGCACCACGGCGAACCATGCCTGGTCTGCTCCCCAAATTCATTACTTTAATGAAATAGTAAGATCCAGACAGGGTGAAATCCCCGCTGCTCCTTCGGTTATTTACTCGGTTCGATTATTCACTGGCACCCAAAGCACCGATCAAGCTTCGGCTCAGCGGCGGCCGAACCACGGGAGGGCTCGCCGGGGCTGAGCCCCGCTGCCCCGGGGCGGCGGAGGGTAGCGAGCCCGGGTTGGAGGGGGGGGAAGGGGGGGGGCGTTGTTACCGGCGTTGTTGACGAGCAGCAGGCGGCCGGGCGGGGCGGCGGGCAGCACCTCCCGCAGGGCAGCGGCCGCCCTCCGCAGCCCCTGCTCGCAGCCCAGGTCAGCGGCCACGTACTCCACCCGCAGCCCGGTACCACCGCCGCCGCCCCGCAGCTCGGCCGCCAGCTCTGCCAGCGGCGCCGCCGAGCGCGCCAGCAGCAGCAGCACCGAGCCTTCGCCGAGCCGCGGGGCCAGCAGCCGCGCCAGGCTGCGCCCGAAGCCCCGGGAGGCGCCGGTCAACACGCAGACGACGGCGCCCCAGCGCCCGGTCCCCGGCCCCGGCTTCAGGTTCGGCTCCATCCCGGCTCCGAGCGGAGGNTGCGGCCCCGGGGGGGAGCGGCGCTGCGGCCGCGGCCCCGGGGAGCGCCCGGCCCTGCCTGGCCGAAGCGCGGCTGCGCTTGGGTTTTTTCTCCAATACGTTTTTATTTTCAATGCATTTTTCAATACATTTTTTATTACTTCTTTTTTTTCTTTTTCCCTCCTCCCGATATATTTTCCCCCCCGCCCCGGCGCTCCGCTGCCTGCCACCGCTGTAACTTGCCTCTTGGACCGCCAGCTAGCAAAGCCTTCGCTCACCTTTTTCCTCTGCCATCCCCGTTTTAGGCCCTCGGCACCAGTTGTTTATTAGGTAGCGAAAGCCCTGTCTTATCCCAAAGAGCCCTAAAATCCTTTTTTTTTTTTTAATTAAATATATTTGTGCATGAAGATGCAGACAACTTTTCAAAGAGGGTTTTCGCAAGGGGTACCTGGTAAGTATGGAATTAGCTGGCAGCTGGGCTTGGTTTCCCAGCTGTTAAATCCTGAGGACAGATGGCCCCCGCGGTGCGTGAGCAGGTAACGAAGCGGAGTTTCGCTCTATTAAGCAGTCACAGACTGGGCTGAAACCCTCCAGCGTTCTAATAAAGCATTAAAAATTCATGGTATGGCAAAAACCCAGGAGTGATATTTGTTTTGCTAAAGCAAATCTTACACATCCAGTAAAATTAAGATCATCAGCAAAAAAATAAGACAGCAAACGTGTATTTTTTTCACAAGTAGCTTCTTGATGGCAGAACTTGCTTTAGTGGCTGCCAGTTTCCCCCTTCCCATTTTGGCAGCTCCGATCTCCTGCATCCATCACGATTCTTGCCCCGGTTCCCAGCCTGGCACCGCACCCTGTCCCACGTAGCTGTGCTCAACGCAGAACTGGGCCAGCTGGAAATGGCCATCATTTTGCAGGACTTTTCTTCCAGCAGACCATTTCTTCCATCTGACCTGCTACCAGGCTACACTGAAGGGTGTAGAAGTAGGAGTGAGGGTCTGGGAAGTGTTATTTTTTTAGCTGATAGAAGTGGCTTGTGCTAATATTCCCTGAAAATAAAAAATCAGGAGGGAATGGGCGACGAAATCAGCCCAGAGCTGGAATTGAAGGGCAAAGTGCAGAGAAATTATAAATCTGTTAAGATACCTCCTGATGTCTCATTCTCCCCTTTGTGCTGCTCGGTAAACAAAGAGGCTTGTGCCAAGGACACACCTTGCACTGTGCAAATTTAGGCAAATTGAGGATGATGTGATGTATCTTTTTGGCTCCTTGTCATTGCAGCCTAAGCAAAATGATCTCCCGCGCTAACAACGCTGCTTTTGCGCAGCTGACCTGTGATGCTGTGTAACCTCCTGATGTGTTCGAGCCCTGACAGCTACAGCCGCCTGTAGAAAACGAACAAAAACTCATTACTTTTTCTCTCACCGCCCGCTCCTCAGGGAAGTCCCACTGCTGTGTTCGCTGTTCTGGCTCAGACACATCATTTAGTGAGGCCAGACACTGCTTTTTGGTGGCATGGGTGTCTGCCTTGACCTTAGCCGGGTGGACTTGTTATCTGTGAGTTCTTCCTCTGCTTCATTGGTGCTGATAACATCACTTCTTTAGCTGCTGCACCCACATATTTTCCTTGCTTTGCAGCAAAATCCCATCCCTATCACTGATGGGGAACTTGCATCTTGGTGTAAATCTAATCCTTTTGTACAGATGGCTCCATTTGCTGCCTGGGGGACATGTGTGGAAGGCAGAGGCAACACAAGGACATCAGCATTCCCTATCCCAGGAGAGCAAACCCCACCCGATGGGTATTACAAAAATTCACAGCTGGCCTGAGCTGACCGAGGAGAGAGGCTGGGACACAAACTACAAGAGTAAACATTTATTCATACTGGGACATGAGGTGTCCCAGCCAAATTGGGGCACCCCGATGTGGTTTTACACGGGGTTCTTATGCCCTTCACACATTCAGGTACAACACGATTTGACTAATCACTAACACCCCCATGCACACCCCACCCCCAATTATTAATCATAGTAAAACTTTGCAAAGAACTCTACTTTTGCAGCATTCTTGCTTCTTGTCTATTGATCCAGATATTCCTGGAGTCAGTCATGCTGGAGTTACTGATCTATGATGCCAGATGATGCTGGGAGGGTTTCAGAGATGTGACAGAGGGGATGGGATGCTGGCGTTACCTTGGTTGTCCAGGCGTCTCCTTTAGCCTTCATGGACAGCTCTAAGTTTCCAAGAAGCAAAGTCCTTTTTTCCAGGGCCAGGCTGTCCTTTAGTTTGTTTTAGGTAAGTGTGAACAATACCAAAGTCTCCAGTAAAGTTCCACTACCTGATTACATTACAGTGTATAATGTGAACTAATATATATATATTATCAAAGTTAATACACTTTCATGCTATAAAGACTGGTTGATAAAACAGGGAAAGGAATCTTCATAACCCATGAGAGCTATGAAATATTGCCATCAGATCAGTTCTCTTTTCATTCCCTGGGTTGCTTTTTAAGTCGGTCATTTTGAGGATTTGTTGAATGTCACTTTATGTTGCAAAGGGCCATCTCCCAACCTCAGATGGGCGGCTTGTGGGGTGACGCGCTGTGTGCTGAATACAAGAGAAGAAGAAAACAAGAAGGAAACAAGAGGATGCTGGCCACTCAGCAAAACCTGATTTATGACAAAATTTGCTAAGACTATATCCAAGACATATTTCTCTGTCGCCTGATGGACATAGTGCATGGTGGAGACTCTCCGTAAGCTCTGGGAGAAAAGGAGATGGTTTGCAGTAAGGGTAGGGAACTTAGCATCAGGAGATCTGGACTAAGGGCCAAATCCATTAAAGGATGTAGATACTGCCCTGGCTTTTTTTTCTTTCTTTTTTTTTTCTTTCTTTTTTTTTCTTTTTTTTTTCCCTTTTCTCCCTCCCCCCCCCTTTAATTTTTTCTTGGTTGTCTTTTTATATTTATGGGGTTTTTTGCAACTTGCTAGTTCCTCTCCTCATCCACCATCCAAAAACATCCATAGGACTGCAGGGATAGTTCGCAAAGAGAAAGTTTCCCCGTGGAAGAAGGACTCCAGAAATGGCAGCTGCAAAAAATTAAATTAATATTGGAAAAGGGCATGGAGCAGCATACAATTTCAGTGCAATTGCTAGGAACCAGTGCGTTTTGGTTGGACTGCTCTGGAGCTCTCTCAAGAGAATATGTTTTAAAACATAAATGGTTGCTGTTGGCTGGGGATTTGAATAGCGCATCAAGAAATACAACATAAAAGCACCTAATGCACGGAATAAGGAAGAGCGGGAAGGGCTGTACATTGTAGGAAGCTCATCACTGGGTTTTCAGAAGTGATGTAAGTTGGGCTGGGAAAGTGATAAAGCTGGGAAAGCCCTTGAAGATGACCTGTTTTACAGGTGTGACTGAACTACAGGGACACCCTCCCTAGTTAATGAAAGCCTTTGCCTGAGCAGCATTGGGTGAACGCGGTGGGGAGCAGAGGAGGGGGAAGCCATATATGACTGCTGGAGCTGGCCCAGGGAGGATTTTTCTCCTGAGCAATATGAGTATCATCTTATCCCTGGGTGAGCATGTAGGTGTTGGAGGATGAGCTGGTTGCCACAGATCATCCTGGGGCAACGGGAGCTGCTCAGCCGGGGTCTTAGCCTGCATGCCAGGACCACGCTCTGGCAGCAGACTTTGAACTCTTTCCAGGATGTTGGTTGGGAAGAGGAACAGATATGTACCAGAACCAGTGAGAGCAATGGTCATTCTCTTAAGGGACTGAAGATACTCCACTTCCCTCCCACCCTGTGCACAGTGGGGACAGTGGGCCCTCAGCACCATCCTAGTCCCCTTAGAGATTTGCTGCTGCTGCACAGCTGTATTAGTGATGTGGACAGACCCCACGGCACTCTCCTGTGCCGGGACAACACGGTGCAGACACCTCTTTGCCTTCACAAAGCAGGAGGCAGATGAAGTTGGTTCCAGAAGACCGAGCGTCACGAAATCACGCACAACACAAAACCCCCAGCTCTTCATCCATCAGCGTTAGGGCTCCTTACAGCTCAGGCTGTAGTTGAGAGAACCAGCACTAGGTGTCAGCGGCATTTAAAATCTGGAGGGAGCTGCGGGCAACCCCTGAGCCCGGGGACCCCGGGAGGACAGCGAGGGGGCTGGGGGCTTTGCTCCTGGGCAGCCCAGTGCAGGGAGAGGGAGAGTCACTGGTACAAGCCAGCAGAGAAGTGCCAGGGGAGTAAATTTCTCTTGGTGGTGCTGATTTTAAATATTTACTGGCGTATTACCAGAATTTCCCAAATTATCTATCCATCATTTGAGACTGTACCTATTGAATTTATCTGGAGAAGCCACCTGAGCTGCTCTGTTGTTGTGGCACGGATCCTGTTGGCACTGGGCTAATGTGCGTGCGTGTTTGCAGTGCTCTCAGCAGCTTCTGATGGGTATAACAGGGCTCCCACAAATCTAGGGAAAGGCAGGAGGGCTTCCAGGGGGCAAAACCCACCCTGCCTGCTGCAGGGGTGGTGGGAATGCCATGGAGCTGGTACTCCTGAGCAGCAGCTGCCGTAACACTGCCATGGCTCACGCATGTTGGAGAGGAAGTGCTAAATTCCTTCTGCAAAGGACTGTTAACAATAGCTTTCAGGAAGAGCCCTGGGTATTTCTGCCCGGCGTTACCACCCAAGAAGGGCAGGGCTCGAAGTCATACAAGGTGGCCCTGGCTGTAGTCATCATTGCCATGACTACCCACGGGCTGCTGGAAGGGAGGTTGTGGTTTCACTCCTGAGCTCTGCTTGTTGTTTTAGTAGCCCAGAGGCCACCCCAACTGTGGGATCTCATCATGTTCAGCAGCTAATTGCGTGACCTCCTAAGGACAAGATGCCTCAGATGCCAGCAGATGTCTTGCTGCATACAGTGGGACTTCTATCTGCCTGGTTTCACGGCAGCAAGGATAATGAGGATGGGCTGAGCAGCACAGCAGGAACCGCGCTCCTGCAGCTATCCATGATGAGAAAGGGAGCGTGCAGAGAGGAGATCTCCCCTTGTTACAGGCTAGGAGGTAGGGTCTCCCTCCTACTGATAAATGATCCCTTCTGCTGCTGTCAGGGGTGACTCATGCAGCCCCAAGACGCATCAGAGAGCAGAACTCAGCTCTCTCAATGGTGTTAACCACTTCCCACCATACGTGGAATAGAAATATATCATGCACCACTCAAGCTTAAGAGTGAATGTATTTGTCCTTCTGCTTCTAAACAAAGACAGGGAGGCCAGCCAGCTCCCTGCCAGCACAGGCTTCCCAGGTTCAGCTAAACAGTCCAGAGCTAAGGAGCAGCTCTCAACCTCAGATGGGGACCTATCTCTTTGGTCTTCAAAACCTGTCTAGATGAAGCTATGTCATGCCAGGTGGGTTTTGGCAGGACTTTAGAAATCCCAGTACAGCTTGCCAAAAGATCTTCACCCCAGCATTGCCACCAGACATCCCTGTCCCTATATTTAATTAAACCAGAAACTCAGATTTGAAAATTCCTCCACAAAGGTTGAAAGCCAGAAATCCATGGCTGAAGTCCATCTCGCAACTGTTTCAGTCTGTCTGAGCTATTAATTTCCTGAATTCAGAAAAAAAGTTATAATAAAATGCAGGAGAACACAAGAGCTGCGATTAGAAGCATCAAGGTACGTCCCAAGCAGGGATTTGGGGAACAGTGTGAATATAAGAGAGGCTTAAAAATTTATTTCAGTTCTGAAATGTAAAGCAGAACAAGATTTTAAGCACAGAGCCTAGTGGCTGGAAAATGGGGATTTATCCTCCATAAATATATTGTGGAAGACTGGATTATTTTGCGGTTACCGATACGTGGAGATGAATGCACGCGGGGGCAATAAACTGCACAGAGCCAGGTCTAGGCGAGGGCACCTGCCCGAGAGCAGCACGACCGCGGTGGAATCACCGTACCGAGTCTCTGGCAAGCTGGACTGGCTGCTGCTGCTGTGGGTGGCATCAAAGTGTGTGGGATGGTGGAAATCAGTGCAGAGGGAGATGTGGCCCTTCTCAGAAGCGGGAGCTGCTGACAGCACTTCTCCCACCCTCCATACAAGCAGCCCGGCTCCCCGTGGCTCCTCGCTTCCTCTGGCTCTCCATCCCAGCTGCAGCCCTTTCCCCCCTCACCCCACGAAAGGGCAGCCGAGCCCCGAGCTCTCCCCCCCTGGAAAGGGCAAGATTGCGTTTCATGGGCGCATGGGGGACACTTTCAGTTGGCACTGCGTGGCAAAAATGCAGAAGGTGGCTGAGGGAGGGGGGGTAAATGAAATGCAGGCACCTCGGCAGGCAGCAGAGATTTCTTTATTCCCCTGGGTTTGAAGCGGAGGGTGCTAAAGGTCAGCCTTTAAGAAGGAAACCAGGCTGCTGCACACCCAGAGCAAACAGGACCGGCTGACTTGTGTGCTTAGTCAGCACCCACAGCGCTCTTGTTGTTTTAGAAATACTGTGTGCCTTTCCTTGTCCAGCTTCAAGTGACTGGGTAGGAGAAAGCAAACACTGAAGATGCCCAGCCCGGCTGAGAGCTGAGTTATGGCCAACGGGGTTCGGTGAAAGCAGAAGGCAGAGGTGGGGAGCAGGCAGAGGCTGGGGATGCAGGAGGAGAGCATGGAGACAACTACAGGGGCTCCAGGACTCCAGTCCACCGCCCAGAAGAAGGGACCTGCCCAGAGAGGTTGCTTGAGATGATTTGAGTGTCTAATGACATGGGGGATGAGTCCCCCAGGTCCGTGCAGGAGGGTGGTCTTCCAGGTCAACATCATCTGGCCTTGTTTGTTCCTTTCTTTCTACTTTTAATTCCTGGAGCTGTTTGCTAGCCCCCTCATTTCGCTGTGAAATGTTTTCCTGAATGACACTGGTGAGAGCAAATGTAAGAGCAGCTTGGCATCGTGCCCGCCTGGCGTTATTTGAATATAAGTGCAGTGAGAAGAGCATGGAGGCAACTGGAAAGGAAGAAGCCAGCAGCGAGAGGGGGGAGCGGGTAAGGAAGCAAAGTAGCCAGGATATATTGAAAACAGTTCAGCAAAGTAACAGCATAAAATGAAAAAACAAAATAAGCACAATAAGAAAGAGATTGTTAAGACTGAAAAAAAAAAAAAAAAGAAAGAAAGAAATTCTGATGGTGCTATTGCTCTAGTGAAATGGCAGAATTACCACCAGTCCTGAATTTGGGAAGATCCAAGGTGCCACAGTGATTTGTTGACAGTGATGATGACTTTTCAATTCAGCAGTGATGGAGTGACCGAGCAGTTGCAGACAGGGGCAGACTGTGAGCCAGCAGCCCCAGGTAACCTGCACATGAGGCTGTGTAAAGGCTGCTGAAGGTTTCTGGCCTGTTACATTGATTTTTTTAGGAAGTTTTGGAACACTGGGCAAGTTCTGGAGGACTGGAAAACACTCATGAGAGGTCAGTAATTAAAAGGCAGAATTTTTAAAGCTCCATCAGGCTGTAGTCATCCCCATAAAAAACAATTACATGGAACTTCATTAGTAGGAAATTAAGGGAACATAAAAGACTTAACATCAGCCAGCACAGTTTTAAGGGAAATAGAATCTGTCAGGCAAACTCGATATCATTTTTCAATGAGATTATGAGCTGGTAACAGACATCTTTGATGCATTTGTGTTGGTACTGCATGATGATTTGATTAATAAATTAGAACAATACAAATTCAGCATGCTTATGTCAGTGACTGGTAAGAATAAATAAACTTCTTGTGGACAGGCTTTCAAATGCTACAAAGTTTGTGTGGCAGCAAATAATAAGGGCAGGTCCCAGACTGCTCGGTAAGCCAGACAAAAGCAATGAATATTCATGTGAAGGTGACCAAATGCCATGTGTCCAGGGACAAAGAATGTAGCTTTTCTTACAGGATGGAAAATTTTATCCCAGACGCCAGTGACCTGAAAAGAATTGAAGGTGAGGGTGGGTAATCAGCTGGACATCAGCCTCAGCGTGACCTTGTGGCCGGCCAATGGGACTGGCTAACGGTACCCGTGATGGTACCAACACAATGTTGAGGAGGAGCAGATGGATTGTATTCTTTTTGTCCTTTGTACTGGAGCCACCGCTCTGTCCACTTCTGGCACCCACAGACTAAGAAAAATCTTGAAATATTGTAGTTTTCGCAAAAAAAAATGCATAAAGGAGTAAATTACTGGAAAACATGCCTTAGAGTGAAAGGCTCCAAGAACTCAGTCAGCATTTAAAAGAAAAGGTCGGCTGATCGCAGACCTCAGCACCATACATGAACACCAGGAACCTGACCACAGCAGACTTTTGACTCTACCAGGCAAGGGTAAAAAGAGATCTGTGGTTGAAATCTGAAGTCGGAGGCGAGGTGGGATTTTCTACAGCATCAAAAACAGCACTAGGTTTTCCTCTTAGAAATATGCCCAGATTTCACCATAGCTTTAGAAGCCAATTGACGCATGGAAAATCTATGGTTGGTGCTCTTTATTAAGGTCCTCCTACGAGGTACCCATATCCCTCTTCCTCCTCATTTGACATGAATATTTATGAATCTATGAAAATATTCTTGGTGCTTTTGTCCCCGTGAGAAAAAATGTGATGTTTGGGTGGATAATTTAAAAAAAAATATTTATTTTTATTCCATTCAAAACCAAACATTTCTTTTTAGACAGACTGTTACAGTGCCTCATCGCATCTTCCCACGTTGCTCTGTGGAGGTTAATGCTCTGCTTTTCTCCAGGTTGCGGTCTTGCTGGCTGAGTCACACCACGCTCCAGGCACTGGGCTCCTCTTCTTGCTGAAGCACTCCATTGCAGCATTGAAAAGAGTTCTCCTCATTCTTTCTGATGGTGCAGGAGAGTGAGACTAAAGTAAGACTAAAGTCAACATCAGAATTTGGTGACTACTTGATTTCTAAGTTCCCATCTCTGTGCTCAATGCCCTTGTACTGTAATCTAGTGGACTAAGCAGTGTCCTCATACCAGAGAAAACTAGACTCTCTTTCTGAGATACTTATTTGTGATCACACCATTGCCTAACTGAGCATTCAGGGTTGAACCTGGCATTGCTGTTATTCGTAGCAGTTCTCATCCTGTAATTAAAACCATTAAGGATTGTTTCCAGCCACTTATGCTTTGACCGCTGATGTTTAATCCTGTTTCTAAAGCTCAGTGAAGACAACACAATAGTTATCACTGACTTCAGGAATATTGGCTCAGTCCCCAGCAGCACAAGCCCCTACTAATTTGAACGAAAACAGTAATCTTCTTAGCTGCTAACAGCGGTAGATGCTGGTATCTACAGATTTTACACTGGAACTGGGTATGTATCACACACTGAGCAGCGCATTATATATTTCCCATAGCCACAGGTAGCTCATCAAAACGGTCTGAAGTCCAAAGCAGTTTCAATCACAAATGATCTGCTCCTCGCGGCAGCCGTCACGGTATTTTGCCATGGGGGATTGCCCCTGTAAAGCTGTGGTGCTGGAAGCACCAGCCTTCTGCCACGGATGCCCCGGCTCACCTGCAGCACCGGCCTCTGCAGAGCAGCCAGCGGAAGCAGCCGCAAAATGCACAGTGCTTCCCACCGATACAGCTCCCGACCCAGCCCCGGGGTGAGGCAGCGCCAGGCTGCTGGGCTCAGAAATCACCCTGCTATTTTTATCCGCTCTCTTTCCACCACTGATGTATCTCTTTGCCTCTTGGTCCTCGGAAGGCTTCTATCAGATCTCCATGGTGACCGCCATCGGAGGACAGATTTCCTCGTTGGTGATAACACAGCCAAAGTGACATCCATCTGGCCTTGCACGACACCGTGTTTGGCGACTGTCAGCATGATGTGCAAGAGCTGGTGAACTTCACGTGAACCAATAACTTTTTTGCCAGGTTCTCCTTGCCCCTCCTGCATTGTTCCAGTCATGGTGCATCGTGTTTTGGGAAGTTCTTTTATCCCCTTCTCATTTAATTAAGTGATGATACAGGGATATTCAGACCAGCAGCTTTCAATCTTAGCAAGCAGCAGTGAGGGAAGCCAGAGGTGTGTTCACACAATTAGTGTAGTTTATTTATATCTCAGAAGATGAAATGACAAAAGCAAATGCAGAAACCCTCAGTGGTATGCATAGCCTGGTCTCTGTCCTGATCTTCATCCCCACTGTGCCTCTGGCAGAGCGTGGGATCTCCGTGCAAGGATGGCTTCACCTCACCCGATAACGCGTGTCTGGGAATGGGACCCTTCCAGCGTCGTTTTCACAACACAAAGAATAACAATAATAACCATCTGCTTCCAAAGGAGGGAGCCGCACTGAGAGCTGCAGCATTAAACCTCAAGGAGACCTTGACATCCAAGGATGTTTCTGGGGGCTGGTGGTGGTTTTTTTTGAGGAAAAAAAACCTTTGTGTCCTTGGGCAAAGACATTTCTTTGGTTGTGCAGCTTAGGGGGGGGATGTGCTGCAGCTCAGCAGCTGGTGGAACATTTTAGGATCAAGCTGAAAGGTGGTTCGGTGTCAGCAGGGAACTTTCCTTGGGACCACAGTCAATGGCACCTTTTCAGGGTGTTTACGGGGCTGAGGGACAAGATGGGGCAGGAGGAGCAGAGGTTCATCCCTCGTGGGGCAGGGGGATGCCTCTGCTTTAGGCAGTGACACAGGTTCGTTCCTGCTGGGACCTCCCCTCATGGCAGGTGACAACAGTGTCACTGCCATGGGACAGTCTCCCCTCATGAGAAATATTGCTGCCATGGGGCTGTGTCCCCTCAGGGGGGAGGACACAGGGTCCTTGCCACAGGGCTGTGTCCTCTCATGGTGGATGTCATGGCAATGGGGCTGCATCACTCAGGGGGGGATGTTGCTGCCATGGTGGCTGTGTTTCCTCACAGGGGAGGACACGGGGTCACTACCGTAGGTCTGTGCCCCTCAGGGAGGTGTTGAAGCCATGGGGCCGTGTCCCCTCATGGGGGAGGACATGGGGATGGATGCTGCCATGGGGCCATGTCCCCTCATGGGGGAGGACATGGGGATGGATGCTGCCATGGGGCTGTGTCCCCTCAGCAGGAAGGACACAGGGATGGATCCTGCCATGGGGCTGTGTCCTCTCATGGTGGGTGTCATAGTGATGGGGCTGTGTCACTCAGGGGGGGATATTGCTGCCATGGTGGCTGTGTCTCCTCATGGGGGCGGACATGGGGTCACTGCCATAGGTCTGTGCCCCTCAGGGAGGTGTTGAAGCCATGGGGCTATGTCCCCTCATGATGGGTGTCATGACCAGGGGGCTGTGTCGCCTCATGGGGGAGGACACGGGGACGGATCCTGCCACGGGGCCGCACCCCTCAGGCAGGTGTCGAAGCCATGGGGCTGTGTCCCCTCGGGGGGAAGGTCGGCAGCCGCTGCCATGGCGGACACTTCCCCTCCGGGCAGCGGGGACGACAGGCGGCGCCCCCCGCTTCGCTGTCTCCTCTCCCGCGGCACCGGGCCCGATGACACGGCCCTCGGGGGGCCGCTCCCCGCCGCCGGGCCCTCCCCGCCCCTCGGCTGCCGGCCGTGCCNCCGCGCGGAGCGGAGAGGCAGCGGGCGGCCCCGGCTCTGGTACTGCCCGGGGCTGGACGAAGGGGCCGGGCAGGTGTGATTCGGCGGTAGCCCCATGGAGCGGGGGAAGATGGCGGAGCTGGAGAGCCTGGAGACGGCGGCGGAGCACGAGCGGATCCTGCGGGAGATCGAGAGCACCGACACGGCCTGCATCGGCCCCACGCTCAGGTGCGGCCGGGGCGGGGCGGCGGTGGGAGCCGGGGCGGCCAAGCCTGGGCGGGGGAGGGGGGTGCTCTCGGGCAGGCTTCGCCTTGCCACTCCCCTCCACGGAAACTTTGAAGAAATGAGGAAATTTTAATTATTATTATCGTTATTTTTTAATAGTCGCCTCTGAGAAGTGCCCGCAGCCCCCTCGCTTCCCCCTTCTTGCCTCCCCCCAACCCGCCGGGCCGGGCTGCCCCGGGGGGGGGGGAGCTGGAAGCGCCCCGTGAAGGGGCGACCCTCGGGCTGTGCCCGGTCCCCGGCTCCGGGCCTGGCCCGGGGTGGCTCCTCCTGCCTGGCTGCGGTGGTGTCAGCTCCCGCGGCGGGTTCTGCCCCTGCTCGGGGCCTGCGCCCCAGCAGCCCCTCCGGGGGCTCTCGGGGTGCCCGCAGCCGCCCTCCCCGGTGGGTGCTGGTAAAGAGGGGAAAAGAGGGCATTTCCCTGCCCTTAGCCCCGAATCTGTCAAAGTTATTCTTGTAAACCGCCGCCTGCCTTTCTTGTTGATTTCTGTCAGTTTCACAGAAACCATGGCTAATTGTGAAGCCGTGGGTATGGGTACAATTACCATCCTGACGATGATATGAGTTAATGCCTCTGTTTGCTTAATGGCTCCTTTGTTCTCCTATTAAGCATCTTTTCCCAGTGGTTCTTGCAGTATCCTTCAGCTGGGAGAACCCGTTGCTTCATCTGTGTTAACTGCTGAGCTCTCCTCCTGCCCGAGGAGTGCAGATGGATGTAGCTGTGTGCCCAGGAGCGCTGCCTGTTCGCTTTTCATTTCTTTCTGCTCCTTTCCGCGAGTATGGGTCCGGTGTTTCAGCCTTTTGGGTATTTCTTTGTGATGCTGGTTAGGATTTTGCAGCAGTGGCTTCTGCTGCGTTGTTAATCTGAAAGATGCGGTACCTGGCTGTTTAGCTGAGGCCTGTGTCTCATGATAAATCACCTGATTTTTTTAAAAAATATTGTATTTTAGGTAAGTTATGCACATCTAAGACTTGTTCTTGCTAGTCAAACCCCATACTGTTAGCATCGCTGTCCTGGTAGAAGCCACATAATGGATTTGGCAAACTGGGACACCTCATCCCTCCTTCCCCCTCTCTAAAGTAAACCAGAAGTTCCCTGAAGAACTTCATATCAAAACTAAAATGCATTACTCGCAGTGGTGAGCACAGGTGTGCATGTTTTTCTCTGGAAGGTTGATGGTACAAATGGGTAAAGAATATTTATACCTCTTGTAAGCAAATTGATCAGGCTGAGAGGTGAGGAAGGATAGAGGTGTGTTACCAGAAATAATTGGCTTCAAAATCCAAGTAGTTGCATTATCCCAAACTTAAATTTTGTCCTAAGCTTTGTTGCTTTTAGAGGCGAGGGGAAGACTGTGCCCTTTTGCAGGGCAGTGCAGTCAATTTCACCTTCCTCTTTCAGCTGCTCTGCATCAGCCCAGGAGCTGCCGAACTGGAAATCACAGTGCCAGGTGGGAGTGTTTTGGTATAAACAGGACTGGAGCCTCCTGTCCCACCCCTTCCACAGTAGCTTTTCATTTCTTTTCAATATTCAAGTTTTCCAAAGTCATGGTTTTAAATGACTGATGTGGCTGTCTTTAAAATTAAATGGGTTTAAGCTGCTTGACTTGCAGTGATACTGCAGTGTGGGCACAAAATTAAAATGGGAAAGCTCTTCATTTGTAGAGCAATAGGGCACTGGATTTATCTTGCTATAAGGCTGCCCATTTGTTTAGTTTTTTTTGACTTTTTGCAGTTTCCCTTCTGAAGTTTTCCCGTGAAACCTTTAAAGGTAAACTGCATGGTAGGAGATGCTAAGAATTAGATTTATTAACAAAACTGAAAAAACTGGTTTGAATGTCTGGGAACTGCCAGAATGAAGAGTGTGGGTGTTTTTTTCCATTTCATAGAACTAAGTGCAGTTGATCTTGTTTTTTAGTATTAAGGTTAGATGAGTAGTTGGGCTTAATATCTATTTTTGCATACCCACAGAAGAAACACTAATAAGTGTCTGGGGCAAAGAAGGGTTTGTGTTTTGCTAGCATTAACTGTTGGAGTACAGTGGTACTTCATCAGGAGTATTATTAATGATGTAAGTGTAAGCAATACCTGCTCCAAGGATCTTTTAGAGTTGAATCCAGACCAGCTCAGGGTAAACATGATGTTCTGGAGAGTCCGGAAAAGAAGATGATGGAAATTTTTTTTTTTTTTTTTAAAAAGTGACTCACTTCTTGTAGGCATCATGGAAGAAATTTGTCTTCAGGAGCCAGGCTGGCTTCCCTTTTAAGAACAGCAGTCCCAAAACACAGTTCAGAAATAGGCTGGACTGCTGGGCTCCTGCTGCCAACGGGGGCTTGTTTGCAGAATTGCACTTTTATCAGTTTCTGACTCGGCAGAGTGAGATATTCTGACTGCAGCCACTCTGTGTTGTCCTGACATAGTGCTCAAGGCTGAATTGCTATTATCAAAGGGCGATGGAGGGGTTAAGATGTTAAATTTAAGGTCCAACTAATTCATCTGTCTGGGTGGGTTTGTGTCGCACCCATTAGGGAGAGCATTTTCTGTTAGAAAAATAGCAAGTGTAGTAATTCTTGCCCTGGGGCAGGGGAAGGATGAGATGCCTTCTTTAAGTCCCTTCCAGCCCTATTTTTCTGCTCTGTTCTCACTGTGATTCTGGGAGTCAGCGGCATGGGCCGGGACTCCATTGTGCGGGGCGCTGCGCAGATGTGGGACGAAGCCTGCCCCTCCTCAAGGAGAGGAATTTCATTCTAAATATAAAATGGGAGACAAGGGTGTGAGGAAGCGTTGCAACAGCCTTGATCTGTGTGATGAACTGTGCCAGTCTCATGTCTTGCTATCTAATGCTATCGAGGTCTCTTCTCTTTTTTTTTTCTTCTTTTTTTTTTTTTAACCTGACAGTCAATGTCACTGTGTTTGAAGGAGGACACCAAGTGAGTTCAGTGAGTCTTTGCAGGGATCCCCTTGAGTCTGCGATGCTCCTGGAATCAAAATAATCCATTTCAGGATGTCTTTCCTGCTATTCAACCTCTACTAATTATATCCATTGCTCCTAATTGCACTTCCTTCTGCTGTTATAATTCCTCTTTTTTTCTCGTATTACACTTCTTGATTTTGCAGAGTATCCCTCTCTATCCAGGCTTCTAAGAATCACTTAATTCTGCAGGATCAGATAACCTTCTAGGGGAAAAGAAACTCTTTCTTGCTTAAAACCACCTTTTGACTAAGCTTTGACACCTGAGTGCTCTAATTTTTATTACACTGAATTGACTGATCAAGTTTGTTGCTCTTCGGTGAGCTTTCTGTCCATTTTGGCTTTTTTTTTTTTTTAAGTGACAGGAAACTAGCAATGGGCTGTAATATTCTAGCTGCAGTCACTGTATGTGAGGATGCTTGCCTCTGCTGGGATGCCTCTGTGGTTTCTAATCAAACTTACTCTTTGAGAAAAGAGTAATCCCTCACTCAGCAAGCTTGTACAGTGTTTGCTGAGTGCTTGTCCTGAAATATCTCACTGCTACTTCTGATATATAGAGATTGCTTTATTACACAGCTGATGCTGTCTTGCTTTCTTCTGTGATTCTCTTACTGCCTCTCTTTATTTTAACTTCTTGCTGGCCCTGTGTTTTGTGCTGTACTCCGAGATTATAAATGATTGACTCAAAAGGATAAAGAATAAAGGCAGGGGAAACAGTATCTTGTATGACACCCCATAAATGTGGGCTGTATAACTTTACCCACTTTTCCCTGTGTTCAGCCTGTCATCTAAAGATGAGCCTGTGTGATTATGTGAATTGCTAATCATTTAAAAAAAGTTCCTGGTTTCAGCCTGCAGATGTTTTGCCATCCTTTCCTGTGCTCCTCTGCAGTGTCCTTTAACACCTGGTGTTTTCTCACAGTGAAAATACAGGCTTATATTTTCAAGTCACTTCTTTTTGGTTTTACAGCTTGAACTGTAAACTCAACTCTGTCACTCTTAAAAAAACCCTTTTCCTGCTCTCAAGCTGCATTTGCAGCTTTTTGAAATCGATGAAGGATTTTTAAACAGCATTCGATGAATTAAAAAAGCCCCATCTGGCCATGTAGATGTAGTTACAGTATTCCTGGTGTCACCTCACCACTTTAGATGCAGATAAAATTACATCGATACTGTAGTAGTCTCCTGCTTGTACACTGAGAGATTGGAGAAGCTCTTCTTCCCAGCGTTATAACAGGAATTGTTACTTAATGCAGAATTATTTTCTTGGGAGCACAGTTCTTCATAGCTATGGATCATGTTCCTCATTGCTCTATCTGTGCCTTCGCGCTTGGTTCTCCTGTAGTGTGAGTTGGTGGGAAGGATCAAGATTTCCAAGCGATTGTTCTCTGCAGCTGCCTGATTTCATGTCTTGTTATTCTGCCAGCTTTTGTGTCATCTGCAAAATATATCATCAGTTTGGGGTGGTTTTTTTTTTAGTTATATATTTGCTTTCTAGATTGTTCCTTAGCGGGTGAGATTTTATCAGTTATGTTGGTGCTAGTACACCTGGGCCCCTTAGAAAACTGAGAAATGTTATATCTCAGCAATTAATCATCCAGTCTGTGCTTTTATATAGAACTATATTTTAATAGGAGTTTTATATCTGTCTGCTAATTATGTGTGTTTGGAGAGATTACAATGTTGTTTAACCCAAGAATGAAAGTAAGCACACTTGATAGGGTAGTTAGTGTTTCTACTAAGCAGCTCTTGACTGAGATTAAAGTGGGACTGTAATTAAGCTCTGTTCCCTAAATCCTTTATCAACTCTTCCATGACTGTGTCTGGGATTAGTGTTACTCTGGCTGACCTAGAACTACCTGGCTGACCTGTTTACCATACTGACAGTGTGCCATGTTCATCCCCTGCCTGTAACCTCCCCCATCGCCAGGTTCATCTTAAACAGTGGAGCTAGATGTCCTCAACTGCATTTCTTTAGGATTCTGGATCTCCTGGCTTGAATGCTTGACAAATAATGTTCTCATTTGGGATTAATGGATATAATTAACCTCATCTCCCACAGGGACATCACTTTAGGTGATGAGCTTGGTACCCTCAGGCTCTAGCTGGCTGTATGGGGATAGCATTGAGACACCTGAGCTAGATGTGTGGGAGCCAGAGGTGCTGTTGCTGCAGCCCATCTTGCTGACATTGTTCAGTGCTACCTTGGGTCCAGGCTGGAGCAACGTGACAGTGCAAATAGAAGCAGTTTGACTGAGATCCTGACTTCTGAGCTAGTACTGATGACCTGGAAGGGGGATGTTCTCTGGTTTACTTTCTTCTATAGCTTCAAATGGAGCTGAGCCCTGTTCCTGTGTCACTCAGGTTTCTGCTGTGAACTTGGAAAACTGAGGCTTCGCTCTTAGATATAACCTTATGGATGGGGTCCAGCAAATGCTGGAGCTCTTGCTTAGCCCCTCTGAGCTCCCCAGTGTCTCCTTAGCTGAAAGTTGTGGCATTAGTACAAGCCCTGTGGTAAATCTGGTTGGAAGATGGATCTGGATGGAAAAATAACCCAGCTAAAAATGTTTTCCTTTAATACAGCTCTGCTTCAACATGTTTTGCTGTGTGGTAGCACAAATACTGTTTCCAGCCCTGGGAGGAGGTTGCGTGGGGATGGGACTTGGTGATGGCAAAAATCAAGATTGAGTTTTGCTAGATTTATAAAAGCTCAATGAGTTAGCAAACCAGATAACTAACCTGCTGTGTTGTTCCGAGTCCATAGTCGCAGGCACTGATGTGGACATGGTCAAGCTGTCTGTGGTTTAGGGACCATTGCTTCTTCCTGTTGGGGCTATGGGGTGTATTTTGATGGGGCAATATTGGCTTGAGCAGTTTCCCCATTTTTCATTTGCTCCTCTCAAGTGTTGGTGTGGCACAGCATTCATGTGGGTGCTGAAACACAACCCTCCCCTTTCCCACCTTATTTGAGTTACTTTTTTCATCTGGATCAGTTCGCCCCCACTTCATCTTGGGCTTGTTTTGTGGCTTCCCAGCGTCTAGACTGGCACAGGGGATTTGGTGGCAGGGTACTGGGTCTGGGGGCCAGCTGTGCTATTAGACATCTAATATCCATGAACTTGGATATGTCCTTCTTCAATGAGCTGCTTGCAATTCCCTCACCTGGTAGAAGGCTGTTTTACTTGGTTGAGGAGTGTAACTGGCTTGCGGTGGGTCAGATGAGCGTGAAAACCGTGACACAGTAAGGAGCAGGAGCAGCAGTTTGAGTCTTTTGGGTTGGGTGCTAAGAATGAAGGCTGGCCAAGCTGGTCCTAATCTTTGCTCTAGTGGGTGAGATGAGGATAATGGTCTGCGTTACAGATGTGAAGCGAGGAGTAATGACAGGCGTCTGGCTTAACAGCTTCCCTATTTTTATTTCGGAGTGGAGGAGTGAAGACGGTACAGGGTCCTGCTGAGCACTCTTGGGACTACCTTTACTGGTGGTAGGGGGCAGCAATTGCTGCGGTTTGTCCTTCAGCCAAGCCTGCCTTGGGTGAGGGAGAGGAAGGAGACCCTGTATCAGCTTTGGGATGAAGTGGACCTTCTCTTACATGTGCCAGGTCTGGCTAAGAAGTGCCTCCTCAAGGTCCCAGGCACAGTAAGAATTGAAGAGCATCTGAAAATCATACACAGCATCTGTAAAAATCCCGAGGCAGAATACTGTGAGAACTAAATGCAACAGAGCTAAAACTATACTGAGTTGCTGTCCTGACTTTGCACCCTTTAGCTGTGCTTTGTGCCACGCTTTGCCTTGGCTCCACAAGTCCCGTCTCTACAAATCCCATCCCTTGCTTTACGTACAGTAATTTGCGAAATGCCAACTTCCAGCAAAGCAGAGCCATGAAGAAATAGTGCAGACCGTCTAGACACTAACTGTTGGCCACAGAGCTTGCTCAGGAAGCTGCTTGTAACAACTGTAAATTGTCTGCTAATAAAAGCCTCGCAGGATCTTTTGAAGCATCTTTCAGCCCATTCTCCTGCCACCCAGACAGGGAAACTGCAATCTCCTGAAAATGAGCCTGGGCCTCTGTTCATATGTACATAATTAAGTGTCTTTTAAAAGGCAGTTCATTGCAATACTGCTTGAATTATATTAGCATTCCCTTCTGATCAGGCTGATGCTGTTCAGCTCCGAGTTTTCTGTTGCAGAGGAAAAAGTACCAGTGACTGGTCCTGTGAAATAATCTGGTATCGGCATTAATGGTCTGTTGGGAGATGGACTGGTCTGGCTTAATGTGTGGAGCATTGGCAATCTCTGCCTGAAGGTACGCTTTACTTAATTATCTAAGGTTTTATGGATACTTTCTCCTTTGCAGTGCTCAGGTTCTGCAAACAACTTTGAGATGGTGAATCCTTACAATTCATATAACCCTTTTTATTTCAGTCTGCGTCCTGATGCAGTCTGAAGGGAACAGCTTGCAAGAATGTACAATTATTTATAGCTTGTATTTTCTTGGGTTTTCTTGCAGAAGTACATTCCTTTCTGGAATTTAATGAATCACTGTCAAAGGACAGATTATCAAATGCTTGTTCCTATTCTGTGGGATGTGGTCTTGTGTCTGGGCTCTCAGTAGCTCACTGAATTTATTTTCCTGTTTACTCTCCAAGCACCTCATCTGCGATAGCAGTATTTGATAGCATTGTTGTGAGGTAGTAAGCTAAAAGGGGATATTTCCCTTGAATCTTTAGGAAAAGGCTGCTCTACTAAGCTGTCTTGGTGTATTCTGGAGTGGTCACTGTGTATGACTTAGCAGTATTTCATATTGAGCTGGCAGCTGAGCTCATCTTTAGAGCTCTCTGTGTCCTGCCTATAGAGGACTGTAGAAAAGTAGTAGCTTGGGAACTCAGTTGATTTCCTCTCTGTAAGCAGAGTCCTGTGGCATTTAAGTCTATCTGGGCTGTCCTTTTTGTCATGCTTTTTCTGATTCCACTTCTAGTGGTTTGAAGGATTTTTGCCTTTTTTTATTTAAATATAAATAAAACGGACATTTATTCCAGGGCTGCAGAAACCTAATAATAGTGACTTTCTGAATCTTTTTGCCAAAGGAGAGCAAACACAAGCTTTGAGAAGAAACTGAAATGACTGCGATTGCTTAATCTAGAGAAGACGAGATGGGCACACAATTCATCTTCACATGCAGAATAGACTGTTGAGAAGATGAAGAAAAGCTCTTCTTTCATGACTCTGCACAGGCTGGGATCTGGGCTACAATTGCAGCAGCAGGGATTTGGGATAGGTGCAGGGAAGGGCTTTCTGATAGTTGGGAAAAGAATGAAAATGTTCCTACTGGTCACATGAAAAGCTCTTCTTCATCATTGTGCCTCTGAGGGTAGTGAGGAGTGGGTGCTTATCAAATGAGATACAGAGCAAATACAGACACATGCTTCTGGTGTCTTGCAGTCTGCACTTTGGAGTCTTTTGGCACAGATTATACCAGCATTTCTCTGCTCAAGAGCTTCCCGTGGATCTTTTCTCCATGACTGTCTTGTCAACATTGTAGTCTGCTAGTGCTCTCGCATTGAAACATTTTACAGTGATGAGTTCTGCAGTTTAATTGTGTGTTGTATATTCCTTTAGGGTTTAAAATTGTTTCGTTTTTTTTTTTCTAGGACAAGGTCTAGGCTGTCACAAAGGATTATGAGAAATAGTCATATTTTTTTTTTTGCCTTCCAAGCTGAAGGTTCTTAATCCATTCATTGTATTCTCCTGCTAAAGCTGTTTTGAATTGCTCATTATCCCTGTTGCTTTTCTTGGTATCTTTTCTCATGCAACTATCACCTTTTTGTGAAGATGCTGGAAAGATCAGAGCTGCACATAGTGATCAAGATGCAGATTCACATCTTGGGATGCGTTAAGCGGCACAGTGATGTTTTTTTGCTTTGCTTTCTCTTCTTTTTCTTGCAGTGTCTGTGGTCTGAGCCAACACTTCTGACAATACAGTCAGTACTGCTGGCGTCTCTTCTCCTCAGTGGTAGTAGTTAAATTGGAGTCCCTCACTGTTGGTGTATTATAAAGGCTTTGTCCCCTATTCCTCCCCTGCAAGTGTCCTGCTTTACGCTGATGGCACTGAGCTTTATTTGTCATTTTGTCACCTGATACTTGGTGTTGTAAGATCCTTTGCAGCTTTTTGCTTTGGAGTTAATCCAAGTGAATAGTTCTGTGTCCTCTGCAAAATGTCATCTTGATGTTCATCCCCTTCTCTAAAGCACTGTTAAAAACATTGAACTAGAGGAACATCAACCATCTATTTTTTCCTTTGAATTTTCACAGTGCTTTTAACATTCAAGTGTGTTAGGTTGACCAGATCGCCCTTGTTAACAAGTCTGACTCCGTCAAAGAGTGCTAGTGAATAAGATGCGTGAATGCCACCCAAAGAAGCTGTTGTCTCCTTCGCTGTGTTGTACTTTTTACATGTTTGCTAACTATTTCATAAAAAAGACTTCTACTTTGCCCAGTCACATTTAGTGCTCTGTAGCTCGCAGGATTCTTCACGCACTTCAGCAGCCACTAAAGAAATCGGTATCATGTTTTCCATTGTCCATTTCTCTTATGGTAACCACAATATTAGCGATAGGTTATTGCCAACCTGGTGTTTGTGGGCTGGCAGTTTTATGTAACGCACCGTTAGTGTTCTTCAGCAAACACAACTGTTTGTTTTACTGAGCTGGTCTAAGCATCTTCTATTAACTTCTTAGTCTGTGGCAACAAGAGAGGTTTCAGGGTAGAAACTCTTTAGCGCCATCCATGGCATGCAGCAAACCATTTTTCCAGTCATTCCAGGGTTAGAAGCTCCCACTCCCTTCCTTGCTCTGGCAAGTTTCCTGCTTCTGATGGTTGAAGAAGTTACTAGTTTTTCATATATTGAGAATTGGCTTTTCACACGCTTATTTGCATAGGTTATTTTGCATATGCACTTAGCTTACTTGGTTTTGTGCTCTTTAATTTTCCAGAGTTGGAAAATTTTTCTTTTATTCCTTAAAAGTCTCCTCCACTGCTATTTAACCGTGGTGGCTGAGGGGGGTGCATGTTTGTGTGACTGTTTAAAGCCTTTTTTCATAGTTAGTATAGTTCTGCCTTAGAGCGCATAAATATGTCTTTTAAGCAGTTTCATTGCCACCCACAAGCATTTAATACGGCTAGCTGTTCCTTTTTAATTTCCTTTTTTGGTAGGGAAGAAATGAAGAAGAAAGCTGTTTTTCTTCTTTGTAGTGATATGCGACGGTAACAGTTTTCTACCTGTTCACACAAAGGTGCTTGTTTTGGGTGTTTTACGCCAACTGTTCCAGAGAGCCCACTGTTAATTCTGGACGCTTCAAAGGGTTGGAGCAGAAGTACTTTCTTCTGTAGGTTGTCCTGACTCTCTACTAAGCAAATCCTTTGGCAAACCTAAAACCTTAGTCTTGGCATGGCTCCCTCATTTGCTTATGGAGTGTCTTGTCTGTAGGGTTTGAAAAATAGGGTAGATGTCTGTTGGTGGTGGGTTAGGGAAGGTTGACCCTGCAGTGGGGGCTGAAGTGGAGGAGGTGGCTTCTGGAAGTCCCTTCCCTGTGATTCAGTAGGGTGCTTGACTTCACTTCCATCAGTCTATCGGGTCATGAGCTGAAGTACAAAAGCAATAGCTGGGCTGGCCTTGATCGGTAGTAGGTGGTGCTATGCAGTATGGTCCTCTGCCCATCATATATTCAGTATGGTAGTTTTGGGGGGCTCAGTATGTCTCTAGCTTCCTGCTAAAGCCTAACTTACTCTACTTGTGCAGATCAGCTGCCTTGTGTGTGGCACTCATGGCTTTTCCAGTAAATACGTGTCCAAGCTTCTGGGGAGAGTTTGTCCTGCTCTTATGGGGTTCCAGGAGCCACTGGAACGGCTCCTCTCAGGAGTATGCCACCACTGGAGCGGTTCCTTCAGCCTGGCTTTGGCTGCTGTCCTTTGACAGCCCTTACAAGGGCAGCAAGCTGCAGGCTGGGTTAATCGTTCTGCTGGATGCTGTCTTGTCAAGGTGGTCCCACCTCCAGTGTCATAGGGTAGCTGCCACGGCTTCGTGAAAAATGTGAAAATAGGAGTCCAGGCCTCTTGATTTCCTGTGGCTGTACCTTAGGAAGTGACATCCTTTAATAAAATTTCTAGATGCAGCTTTAGGTCATTGGAAAGAATTGTTTCTTTATAATACCTGGCCTGTTTTTCAGGAGCTGTCTGTCTTGCAGAAGTGAGGATGAACGGTGCGCCTGTCTGCTAGGACTTCCTCTCTCTGCTTCCAAATCCATCTTGGTTTGGAAAATCGGTGTATGGATAATTAGCTCTCCTGCTGGGTTGGCCTTAGGGCTGGTAATTTGCTCAGGCAAGAGACACACACACACTGGTTTGTGCTCTTTCAGTCACTTATACACAAAGGGGCCGAGCAGCATGAGCTGAGGCAGAACAGCAGGTGAGCATATCCTCTGTTTCTGCTGCTTCTCAATCATAGCTATTAAGAAAGCTGAGGATGAGGCTAGTCCTAATCATGCTTTTTGGGGCAGGCTGGTGCCTTTGGGACTTTAAACTGCATACAGCAGTGATGGAAAGGTCAAAATCTGTAGAGGTGACTGTATTCTTCCCCAGATCCCTGTGGCACATTAGGCTCTTGGCAATCTGTTATTTGAAGACCTGTTTTTTAATAATTTGCTTCTGGCCTGGACATCCAGTGGATTGTAAATGTGCCCAGTGTTGTCACTGGTACAGCAGGAGCAAAGGAAGTAAGGGCACCCTGTGCATGGGGAAAGGCTTTTAAGGGCACTCTGGAGAGCAACCTGACCTGTCTGTCTGACATCCTGGTGTCAAAGCAGGACTGTCACAGAGCTGATTTCACTTTGCGTTGCCCACTCTGGGTGTGGTGACATGTCCTACACAATAGATAGGAGTGCTGTGAGCGCATGTGTCCTTGCATGCCCAGGCTGGGTGAGGAGGAAGCCTGGGGGATCTGCCCTTGGATGTATTAATAGATGAGGATTTAGCTTAATGGTTGTGTGATGAGCTGTGGCTTGGGTGTCCTAGACTCATCAGCAACTGCTGTCTCCCAGTAAAAGAAAGTGTTTATTGTCCTCTTGAAAATCCAGAACCCATATGTGGGGAACCAAAGCCTCTTAGAGCTCAGGTGTCCTCAGGGTCACTGCTGCTTGTTTTGGAGATGCTATGCTTCACTCTTTGTGCCAAGAGGTCAAGGGTGCTGTTAGAGCTGCAATAACCTCATCCCTCCTCTGCACCCCTTTCCCAGGGCCAGCCTGCTGATGATTCATATGCATCCCAGAAGAGCTTTTTTTTTTTTTTCCATCTAAGCACTGGAATAATTCCTTGCCTCCCTTTCTGTGACAAATAAAGCTCCAAACATCTCTCCCAAGCTGCTGGCTGGCTGCACTACCCCTGTGCAGTACCTTCTGCGGACATTGGGGCTGAGGATACCAACACAACAGATCAGGGTGTGTGGCTGTGACTGATGCTTAGCTATGCCTTGCTTTGAGTTTCAGGCTTGCAAGAGCAAGCAAACAAAATCTCCTCCTTAAAAATCTGTCAGTGAGGTTAAGAGGTTGGCCAGGTCTTCCATACAAGGTTCACTGAGCCAAGTGTTGTGTGTGGTGATTTTTTTTTTTTAATGATTATTTCTTTTTCCTATGGCCATCCAAGAGGAACAGAAAAGGAAAAGATGAGTGTAAGGAAGACCATTTTTTTTTCCCCCCTCTCTGCTGAGTGATGAAGAGCGCCAAGGAAAGATAAGCGTCTGGAAATATGGAAGCAGCTCTTGACAGTTTTGGGTGATAGACATGGCTGTAGATTTTGCTTTTGGGCTGATGTCTTGAAACCCAAATGGATTTCCTTACTATAAGATATAATTCCGAGGAAGATGGCACTCATTAACAGAATATTTTCTGAATATCAGCTTTCATAAGATAGCCTTTGCTTTCCTTCTGGGGGCATGGTTGTCAGGAGCTAGAGAGAGTAAAAACCACCTCACAAATCCATTTCTTTCTTTCTCTGATTTGGAGAGAATTGGACACCAAAAGATTATAATCTGACTTTGTTAGAGAAACTATGCCGTTCTTGAAAGGCTGTTAAATATATTGGTATCATTCTCAGCTTGTCTGAGAGTTTTTCTGGAGAGTTGATGTAACCTGATGTTTCCTTTATAAGTTGGTATGGTGGGCTGAGCTGGGTGGCATGTTACAAGCATGGAGAAGACAACCAGAGCTTGTGCCCTGCAGTGAGAAACCTGTGGAGGATACAGAGCTGGTGATGTGGTTATGATTGTGTGTGAGTAGGAAGGGTTTGGCCAGGGCTGGGGCAAGGTCCAGGAGTGGAGAGCTGTGTGGATTATGGAATGTTCGGTGGACAGGCTAAACAAATAATCTGGTCTTGGGTGGGAACAGAGGAAGCTGGGGGCTTTTAAATTCAGAGTGAATTTACCTGTGGTCTCAGCTTAGAAACCAACCTCATGGGGTTTTCCTGTGTAAGTGAGACGTTGCCTCTGGTAGGAATAGAAACTCTACGCTCAGCTTCTTTGTTAAGGACTTGTGATCCTAGATTAATCCTTTAAAATCAACAGACTTCATTGGTGATCACTTCTTAAAAGGAGGCTAGAGATTGGCTCACCATGAATTCTTTGTGAATCTGCTGGATTTATTTTTCTCTCAAATCAGAGAGTTTTCCTTTGTTCAAAACAATGTACACCTGTAGAGACTTTCTACTTCTGTGGCTTTGGGGTGAAGTCAAATGTATTTATGGGATGTATTTATTACATTCACCTTCCCATGCTGCAGGAAAGATGCAGGACTGAGATTTCAGATGATCCATTTGGGGAATGCACATTTTCCTTCTTAATTTCTTCTAGAACTGAATTGAGATGCCAAAAGCATTTCAGCTAGTGAGCCAAATGGCAGTGCTTACTGTTGCTGCATGTGTTGGTGATACCAGCTATTTCGGAGAATACCCAGAAAGGCTGGTGTAGGTACGTGAACACATACATGTATGGCAGTGCTCTTTTGGGTACTATCTGTCTATTCTGCACATCTATTGCCTCTGAAAAAAAATACTTGGTAGATGGCTTACCTGTCTTCTGCCTCCTGTTCTGAATTATCCCATGTGCTGCTATCATACTTTTACTCTAAACAGTTCATAAATGTCTGGGAACTTAATAATGTAAAGTCAGAACTCATATTGAAGTCAAAATGCTATTGCTTCTGGCTTGCATCTTGTGGCCCAATACGAACTGGGGAATATTTTGCCCATAGGACTTGAAGGCAGTTCAGGGTAGCCACAACCATGAGCTGTATGGGCTCCAAGGGCTACTCCTTACAACAAAATGCAGGGAGATTGACTAGCACGCCTTGGAAAGGTGCAGTCTGTGTTACTGATTTTTCTTCTGCCCTGGGTGTGCTCACTGAAACTGAATCAATCTTCTAGTTTTAGGTGAAATCCTTCAGAAGTATTTGATGTTATAGGACCTCCTTTGCATTTAAGTGCTAGAGAAACACCAGTGTGAGCTTTTTATTAGATCCTGCTCTACCATGAAGGACTATAGAAAACTTCTCTTTGGCCTTTCAATATATAAAGGGGGCTTATAAGAACGATGGAGGGAGGCTTTTTACCAGGGCCTGTAGTGGCAGAACAAGGGGCAATGGTTTTAAACTGAAAGCGAGTAGATTTAGATTGGATATAAGGAAGAAATCTTTTACAATGAGGGTGGTGAGACACTGGACCAGGTTGCCCAGTGAGAGTTGTGGATGCCTCATCTTTGGAAGTGTTCAAGGTCAGGTTGGATGAGGCTTTGAGCAACCGGATCTAGAGAAAGATGTTGCTGCCCATGGGAGGGGGGTTGGACTGGATGATCTTTGAGGATGTCTTCCAACCCAAACCGTGCTATGATGCTCTGAAACACACAACAGAAGCTAAAGCCATGGTTATCTGTGTGTTCGCTCCTCTGAATTGGTAGCACACATTGTGGTCCTGGTANTTTATGCTCTGGACAAGACAAACTGGAAATTGGAGTTTTCCAATTTGTCCTGTATTTGTGGTCTTTGCTGCGGGTGTGGATTTATCTCTCAGACCCTGGGAATCTGTGTGGCACCCTCCAGTGACCAAACATGCATGCTGTGGTGGTCAAGACCGCCCACTGGCAGTGGGGTAGTACAGGAGGGATAAAAATAAAATAATTGCTGTAAATTTTTTTTTTTTTTGCATAAGCTGAGGCAGGTCTGGGGTCGTGCAATACTAATAGGTAGATGGTTTCTCCATGTCTACCTGCTCCTACCTGCTAGCAATTTTTTGTAGTGAAATTATGCTAAGAACAAGGTTTTGGTTTTAAATTTATCTGCTGACAAAAAAAACCAAACACCACCAAACCAATAACTTCTTTCTTTATGCTCTGTCATATGTTGGTCCTGTTTGTTTGCTTCTTGGTTTGGAAGCAGCAACTAAAAATGAACATCTTTTGTTGGTATTGTGCCATGAATTGTTGCGTGCCAGACAAACTTGCGTGCACTTTATTTTGGAGAGAATTCCAAAATAGGTGCTGGAAGGGAACTTGATAGATGACACATCCACGGATTGCAGTAAAATATGTCAAGGGTGTTTGTGTTTTTATAAAAACCTCAAATACTATTGTGCATCTTAAGGGGAGTTAACTCTTTTGCCGCTAATAGTTGTAATAGGAAAAAACCCAGTTCTTTTATTGTCATTTTAGAGGCCAGCTGTCCATTTATTTGTCTGCACTTAATCTTCCTTTGTCAATATGCTTGATTTTATTTTTTAAACTGAATATATGAAAGTCTGACGTTAATAACAAAATATTCTCTCCTGGGAAGTGTGATCTAATGTCATTACTATCTGATTCTCCCAAGTAATAGATATCCGGGCAAAATAACCTTGAAATAAAGTTGTGTTTTGTTATTTTCCTTAAGAACAGCTGTCTGTTGGAGATATAAGTGAGGTCAAATGCTGCCTTTCTGATGACTAGATCCAAAGCACTGTGAAATGCCCTGTATCTGGGATGTGGAGTGCAGCTTTTTTGGGAATTCAGGCTCCTTTCTTTAGGTTGTCCTTGTTGAATGGATCTCTCTGTCTTGTCCAGGGCAAGATTTTGGTCATGCTAGTTAAAAGCATAATCACAATTATTTTTTTTTTCTTGAGCATTTTTAGTGCTGATGCTCAGATTTGGGTCTGGTACAGGTTCATCTGAAGTGTAATATACAGGATGCTCGGTTAGAGTCTGAGGTTAACTAATCCAAATTGGGCTAGTGAGGCAGTGCTTTAATTTTTATTGGAAACTATAACAACAATAGATGACAATTGAGTTAAAGGGTGAAATATGAGGGACATAGGTGCTTAAATGCCTGTTACGCTCCCTGACTGTACTCAAAGTCCTCAATCTTTAAGCGGTAATAATAACAAAACTGTGTTTAATTACACATGTGGATAAAACTGCAGTGCAGAAGCTACAAGCAGTGGTGAGGACAGAAAAATAAATGGAAGCTGGAAATAAAAGCAGGAAGTGCAAATTGAGGTTCAACCTGGCTTAACCCAAGTGACGTTTATTTGAAAAATAACTTGCCTTTGAGTGTCTGGCAGTGTACACAAAAATAAAGCTTCTTGTCAAGAAGATAATATAATCCAAAACAAAGAGTCCTGATGGGAACAGAGCCCTTGAAAGGTACTGCCAGCAGGAATTTCTTGTAGAAATCCAGTTGCTTTTGTGTTTGCACCCTCTGTAGCTTGTGATACGCACTGGGTCTAAGGACTAGGCATGTACCTGCTGCTCTGCCTGCAGCCGATGTACTGCAGGGCTCAGCACGCTCAGCTCTTTGGCTTGCTTTTAAAGTGGCAGGCAGGAGGTGGGGAGAGGACCTGAGGAGAAGGGAAGTCAATGCTGAAAGATGGGATGGGTTAGGAGAGAGTTCCAGGGAAAGGAAACCACCTCTTGAGATTGAGATTGTCTGAACTTTTCACCTACTAGCTGAATTCCATGATGCTTAGAGCCCCCAAATGTGCTGTTAATTGTTTCCTTGTGCTTCCAACTCTCAGTTGAGAAGATGCGTCCTCCGAGCTCTGCGTCCAAGCTCAGCCTCAGCGACGGCGGTTGTGGTGAGAGCAGCAAGACTGCCTGGCGGGTGATTTCTCAGCCTCCTAAAGCAACAAAGCATGAAGCTACAGAAGCAAGCTGAAACTGCTATTCAGATTGAATTGCCCCCAGCTTAGTTTATTTTGTGTGCGTTTTCTCTGTACAAAGCACATATGCATAAATTCAAACACAAATGTGCTTTGCTGAAAGGCTGTGAGTTTTTTCGAGTTGGAGTGGAATATACTTGTCTGAGTTACAGAAAGCAGCATTCTCCTCTTCTGACTTGTATCTTAGACTAGTAGCAAGTTGTTATAAGGTTGTAAGGAGCAGTCCTGCAAAGGCTGGTTCAAAAAACGAGGGTGTTTATATCCTTCTGCATAATCTGTGTGACACTTAGGAGTGCTTTAACAGGTATTTTTTCCATGTCTGATGACTGTGACTCAGTCTTTTAGGGGGCCATTGCCTTCCACAGGGCTTGCAACTGCAACTCTGTTGAATAAATTGACAGATGCAGCACTCTTATCTCTGTAAGCAGTGTGCGTTTTCTGCTCTGTTTCTTGGGAGAACTAGCTAAATACATGAAGAGTCACAGGACTACGAAGTATCTTAGAGTGTTTCTTCAGCTGTTGCGTATAAAGGTATTTTTCTTCAGTCCTCTGTATGAATTTGTGAAGGTTTGATGCTAGCATCTCTGCTTGCAGTCTGCAACTCTCGCCTTGGCCAAGAGAAATACAACCAGGCAGGGACTATGTGGACGCTCCAGCCTGGCCGCATTTGTGCAAGGACCGAAGGCTGTCCCAGGAATGCTGATAACACAGTCTCCATTGGTCTCTGCTGAAATCACCAGCAATTATTGTGTCCAGTGAGGGGGTGACCTGACTGTCTGCTCACTGGGGACTGGGCTGAAAACCCCATGATAACTGCTCTCACACATTAGAAATATAAGCTGATTAAGGAAGGCAAAATACAGAACAACACTTCTGTCCTGTTTTCAGTTGAGTGAACTGTTGCCCAGGGATGACTTTCTTCACTAAAATCTTTTTTTTGCAGTATTTCCTCTTTCTTGGCCACTATTTGCATTATGTCTGCATGAATGGGATGTTTGCATCCAGTCCTTTAGCTGGTGCTGCTGTAGAGGGCTAGCTGTTATGGTTTTCCAGTAGAAACACGTTACCAAGTGTCAAAGCTTTAACACTTTTTACTGTGGTTGCTCAGAAAAGGTATAATAAAGGAGCAATTTGTTTATTTTTGATGTGTGATTGGCCAGGAGTTTTGGGAGAAGCTAAGATCTCCTAGGTGGGGAAGAATAACACAAACAGATAAATTCCCATCCAGAAACTGAAAAATGCCATGAAAAACCAGCAACTTAATGTTGGCAGAGGTGCAGAATAAAAAATGTGCTGGTTTTAGAGTAATTGCGTTTTGGAATGTTTTCTCTGAAAGATTTTTAAAAAAGTTTTAATATATAAAATTTACGGTCTGCTTGCCCACCGTCTGGCAGAAGGGAAAGAAGTAGGTGTGTTCCTGGAAGCTTGCAGGCTGGTCTGCGTGTTCATTCTGGCAGGGTTGGTAATTACTAGTCTGTTAATTTTTGGCATTCAGGAGGTGTCATTTAAACTGAGCAACAAGAACATTCAAAGATAAAGCAGTGCTGCCTGGGAGGTGTCACGGGGACATCTGTGTGAGGTCCTTGGTACCCTTTGCTTGCAACAGGCTCTCCTGAATCTGTCTGTTATGGGACTTTTTTGTATTTTCCAGCTTCTCTTGGTGGTCCATGTACAAGATTAGATGGACTGACTCTCCTGTGCTGTGGCACATGAAAGCTATTTCAAATTCTGAAATAATTGCCTTTGTGAAACCAATTGGTTTGACACCATTAAACCAGAAGTCTGAGGCTGGTAGTGGAATGATTTAATAAATGTGAGGGCAAATAGGTTGCCTTTTTTTTTTTAAAGTGTATTTGCATCTTTTAAGATAATGAGGCATTTACCTGTTCCAGGTGGGTTGTTTCCTCTTCCAGCAAGAGGATTTGGACACAAGCGGAACTGTTCAGTGCTGGCATCATGACTCATGGCCTCCCTCTGCGATTGAGTTACATACAGCTAGATTGTTCAATCTCTGCTGCAAGCCCTTCACGTGAATACTTCTCCTCCCACTTCTCCTCCCTCTTCCCCCTTCTCTTTCCTGGATAATAGCAATTTTATTTTTATTTCCTTGGGACCATGGCAATGATGATTCATTAGGTTAATCCATAGCATTACCTCCTGACTTGTCCTGTTATTTGTTTTATGCAGTTGGACATCAAATTTTGTGGTTTCCAGCTGTTACATATAAACCTTGTATCTACAGACACATATATATATGTGTGTGTATATATATATTTTGGCTTTTGTCTTAAGTGCTGCAAAGGCTGACCCTGCTCTTAGCTCTGGAGGTGTGCTTTTCCCACATGACATTTTGGTAGACTGGATATTTCTCTGAAGTTCTCCCCAGCCTTGTTTTTTTCAGGCTGGAGCGCAAGCTGGAAGGCTGTTTTTCACTTAGACAGACTTTCCGCTGCTCTTTAATGAGCTCTTGGCGTGCTTTTTTTGAGTCTCCTTAATGTGGATTGTATTTTTAGAGCAGCTCATGCTTGAAGCAGCTACAGCCATGTAAAGATAGTTCCTCAGTTGTGAGCTTCACTGTCTGAATTAGCTGAAAATAGCCATTCCCAAGAGGTGGGTGGAAGAGCACGTGTGTGAGCGGCTGGCTCTGTGCAACTGCTCTGGTGACCTGTGTCTCCATTCACTTGTGCGCTTGGGAACTACATGGAGAGAGATTATATGGGTAGTTTGATGTTTCTTTGGCTTTTGGTTGTGTGTGGTTTTTAGGTTTTTTTGTGGCCCTCCCCCCCCCCCCCTTCCGGGAAACCTGGGGGGGGATTTGGGAACCGGATTCAGTTTGNCCCCCTTGCTGGAAAGCTGAGGGGTGATTTGGGAACCTGATTCAGATTTGGAGATGGACAAAACCAGGAGCTCCCAAATTTTGTTGTCGACTGTCTGATATGTGTGTGTCTGTATATATATGTGTATATACCACCCCTCCCTGAGCCATGCTGGAGTTGGACACCCACTCCGTGGCACAGGGTGTGGGCTTCAGTGTAGCTGGAGTCTGTCCTTTACTATCTAGAGTCACCACGGATAGTTTAGTTTTGATCGGCAGACTGCCTCACCGGGACTTCAGTCCAAACTCAAGGTCTTCTGTAAGGGCAGGAGCTGGATTAATTTGTCCTTGACTGGTATCAAACTGATCTTAACTAAACCAGCAGGTCCTTTCAAAGCTTTGAAATACACCTTAAATTCATATATCTTAATGCTGCAAGGCACACGTTTTAGCTGCCTTTCCCATGTGGACCGTGTGAGCCTGGGTGGCTGCTGGCACAGGGTGGGCAAGAGAGACAAATCCCTCTACAAGCTGAGAAGGTGGGACTCATAAATAGTTGATTGTCCTGATCTAATCAGGAGCCCTATTTTTACACATCCTGTGTGTGTTGGTTTGTGTGTGGGTTTTTTTTTTGTTAAATTGAACCAGCATACTACAGTGTTTTTCCCCTTGCCCACTTCCCAAACAGGAAAAGTCAGGACTTTATTTTTTCCTCTCAAGGAAGACATCTCAACTACTGCTGAACAACACCCGCATTTTGACAAGCCAAAGGTGTAAATATATGAGAGATGGGGTTTGGCTCCTTAATCTTCATGTGGGATGGGGCTTAAAGAAATCTCTTCTGCAGGACACGGTTCACAAAACTCTCTTGGTAGTGGTTGCTGTCTGCTGCCACCTTTGCTGTGTGTTGGCTTGGAGGTGAAGCAGCTTTGCAAGCTGATCTTCCTCAGAAAAATACCCTGGAATATGAGGTTCGTTTACTGCATAGAGTGATGACGTGTCTGGTAAACTGCTCTTCTGTTGGGGTACTGCTGGGTTATCACAAGGGAAATCACTCTTCCCAAAAGCATCACGAACCAAATTCATGGAAGGTGTGTTGGGAGGGGACATATGGTTCTCCTCCAGCACCCCTCACCTTCCGTTTTCCCTGGCTAAAACCATGACAGTGTTGCAAACTGATTTAAATCCCACCGAGGAAATGGTTTGTGTGCACCCTGTTTGGGCTGGATTAAGTGTTCATGGATGTATCGGCTTCATTTCTGCCTGCTTTGGGAATTGCCAGGCTGCTCTACAGTGTGTGTGTTTACGAAGGAGATCTGATGGCCGTGATTCCTGGCCTGGAAATGCCTGGGTCGTGTGATAAGGAGCAGCTCAACAGCCCTGGGGCTGAAGAACAGATTTGAGAGCGCAGTGTTGCACGTGGTCCATCATATACGGTTCATTGCTGGAGGCAAAGCACCCTAAAAAATATAAAAGCTTTGTGCATAATTTCTTTGTTTTCTATGTGTATGTTTTTTTCCTTCTTAATTTCCCCTTTGGGGACGCCAAGGTCCTTTGAAGCAAATTGGCTCTAGGCCTGAGACATTACATGTTGCCTTTTTAAAATTCCTTTTGCACTATCAGTTGGACACAGCATCCTTTGCTTCCTGTCCTAAATAGCTGCAGAGAGTTGCTTTGTTCTGCCTTAGCGATAGCTGTCTTTTGAGTAGTACGTGAAGCTGAAGTCTGAAAACTCTCTAGGAACCTTTGAGAGATGCTCTCCATCATTTGGGGCTATCGGTGTTACTCTGTTAAATGCGCTTGTGATTTTTTTTTTTAGCATTATTCTGTTAAATGCACTTAAAATTTAATGAGCTGCTTGCATTTTGAAATGGCTCGGTGTTTTTGAAATCTGTTGGTGGAGTCTTTCAACTATGCAAACTCAGAGCAGTGATGAGCCAGTGGTGCTTCTACCTCCATGCTATTTGTTCTGGTGTTTTATAAAGTCTGAGTGGTGTGTCCCAGGACCCTGCTTGGGGAGCGTTGAGCAAAGGGAGCCTGAGCCTGGGAGCTGTCTGGGATGGGAGAGATAAGCTTGGAGCAATGACTGCTGAGATGGAGGTGGAAAGGGGCCTGAACTGAGGCACCTAAATGATAACTTTGTCTAAAGGTATTGCAAGAGCAGCCCTAAAATAGGCACCTGCTTTTGGTCAGCTTAATGGTCCCGTCAAAGTACCACCAGTTTTGCTCTGTAGTTCTGCCCTATCAGTCTTGTGCTCCATATTACTATGGTCATGGCTATATGGATTTAGCTGAATCTCACCCAATGGATCCAGAAAACAAAATTAGGGGATGTGGATTGCTAATGAATGCACTGAAGTCAATATCTCAATTTTTGTTTCACAAAGCACAATTTTTAGGGGCATTATTCTTAGCTAGCTTCATCTGAAAACTGCTGACTTGCTGCTATCTTACTGCTTAATTATACTACAGAACTGTACAGATTTTTTTTTTTCCCTCTTTTGTCACATGCTTGGTGGATGCGGAAGGATTTGCATCCTTCAGATTGTTGCTCCCTATAGAAGAGACCTTTTGTAACTTGTATGGCCACAGTTGCCCTGATTTCTTGCCATTTCTGGAACAAATTTTGCAAGGTAAACTTGCAAAAGCCTTCAGAGGCGTGAAAAAAAAATCACCTAATAAGTCTCCGTCATCTTTGCCATGCATTAAATACCCATATTAGTTGCTGATGTTAAATATGGATTTTTAAATTGTATTTAATTGTTCCCCTGGAAGGCTGTACTGCACTGTTGAGAGAGGTGACCCCAGTGTGGTGGCTGACCAACCAGTGATTGCAAATCCCCCTTTTTTACAGCTGTTTGGAAATGATGTGGTGGGCTCTTCTGTTTCCCTGAAATGCTGCTTCAGCTCCGAGTCTCTTCCTTGTGGGCAGCAAAGGTGGATTTCCCTGCAGTCTGTTGTTTGTGGGAGCCTGTCCTGCTTCAGCTGGCTTTCTAAATCCATGATACAATTTGGCTGAGCTGTGGAGAAGAGGGAAGCTTAAGGGGTTTTTGGGCATGTGGCTGCCTAGTCCTGGGTGCTGCTCGATTCAGTAGGACCATGGGACTTGGCACTCTCCTGACCAAAGGCTGCCCTGGCTTGCCTTGGTTCGGGTAGTACCATTCAAGACAGATGTGGACCAAGGTCTTGTGGCTGTGTTCAGCCTCCTGTCTTAACTATCTGAGTAGCGTTGTTTTCATTGACAGTGACATTGACAGATTTCATTATAGGCTTGTGTAGGTTTTTTTTTTCTTTTTAAGGGTCTATTAATTTATCTACTCTGACCTTTGCACAATACAGATCATAAATTCCTGAATCAAGGCTGTGACCTTTGCTTGAGCCAGAGTACAACTTTGAGTTGAGATGGAAAGTAATGGAAAGTTTGTCTTTCTCAATTCTTTATTACCCACGGATTACTTGTATTGCTTGCAAAACCCTGCCTTTTTCCTAATGGGAATTTGCCTGGCTTTGGTTTCCTGGTGGACAGAGTCCTACCACCAGAAGCACTCCCACTAAGTAATAGTAGTGATTAAATAGTAAATAATCTTAACAGATCAAGTTACTCAATACATTGACTCCTTTTTTTTTTTTTCTTTAAGCTGAACAGATGGCACTTCTTAGGTCACTTGGAGGGCAGTTTATCAGGGCTTTAAATCAGTATTTCTGAATCTGTTTCATCTTGTCCTTTCTCTTCCAGTTTTTCAAATAAATCTGTTGCATCACTAGTGCCACCATACAAATGTTAAGCAGCAAAGACATGCCGTTACATTCATGGCATGAGCTTTAAATGAAAATTGAAAGCATCTCATTACAAGCAAATGCTGTACTCTTTGATCTTCTGGAGCGATTTTGCCCCCGGAGATGTGTTCCACACGATTCCACTTTCTTCTATCATGTGTCCACAAATAGGCTTGCAAAGTATGGTTCCTCCAAGTAGCATCATGTCACAGTAGTAGATTTTTTTTGGATGAGCTTGTCTTATGGTGGTGATGTAGCCTGCCATGAGCTGTAATGCTTGGGGTGGTTGTGGCTGAAGGAAATGTGTTGAAGTTTAGATCTGGATGGACAAGTGTTGATAAAAGAATAATAGTGTTGGTAACCTCAGGAAATTGAACAAGACCAAGTGCAAGGTCCTGCACCTGGGCTGGGGCAATCCTCAGTATCAGAACAGATTGGGGGATGAACGAATTGAGAGCAGCCCTGCAGAGCTTGGGGATGCTGGTGGATGAAAAACTGGACATGAGCCGTCAATGTGCGTTCACAGTCCAGAAAGCCAATTGTATTCTCAGCTGCATCAAAGAAGCGTGGCCAGTGGGTTGAGGGAGGTGATGCTGCCCCTCTACTCTGCTCTGGTGAGACCCCACCTGGAGTACTGTGTCCAGCTCTGGAGCCCCCAGCACCTGTTGGAGCAGGTCCACGGGAGACCATTGAAATGGTTCAAGGGCTGGAACACCTCTGCTACGGAGGGAGGCCGAGAGAGTTGGGGTTGTACATCCTGGAAAAGAGAATGCTCTGGGGACACCTTATTGTGGCCTTTCAATGTAGTAAGGGGGCTTGTAAGAAAGATGGAGGGAGACTTTTTACCAGGGCCTGTAGCGACAGGACAAGGGGCAACAGTTTTAAACTGAAAGCAGGTAGATTTAGATTGGATGTTTTTTACTGTGAGGGTGGTGAGACACTGGACTGGGTTGCCTAGAGAAGTTGTGGATGCCTCATCCCTGGAAGTTTTGAAGGTCAGGTTGGATGAGGCTTTGAGCAACCGGATCTAGAGAAAGATGTCCCTGCCTGTGGGAGGAGGGTTGGACTAGATGACCTTTGAGGGTACCTTCCAACCCAAACCATTCTGTGAATTTGATCCAGTGTTTCATTAATAATTTCATTAATGCTATGTGCAGCAGGACATAAGTACCTTGGTATTTAAACTCAGCATTCCCTGTCTATATATGCTGCATAATATTTTCTGTCTATAAAATGTGTCAGTGCACTGAATTGTCTTAAGGTTATTTTTTGTAATTCTGTGTTCCTAAATTATTCCTGAGCGGTAAATGTGACTTGTGTTCCCAATTTCTAGATGAGCACATACTGTTAAAGCAAAGCCTTAATAAACTTACTGAGCAACAGTCTACCAAGCAGTCTCCATTGTGGTAAAGCTAATTTGTCCTTATGGGTTTTTGTTTTTGCTTGCACAAGATAGTTTTATTTTTCTGGCTGCCCCAGCTGATGTATGGCTCTGGAGATGAATGTCTGTGGTGGTCTCTGTCTGACGTTGAGAACAAGCTTGCTTTGTATTTTTGGTTTTAACTTTCAGCATGGGCTTTTAATTAAGATTTCATGCAGCTATAATGTAGAAGTCTGTCTGGTCTAATAACAACAAAGATAAATTAGAGGTAAAATCTTCATGCATGTTTTTGAGACTAGTGCTTCTTAGGTCTTTCAAACCAACTATTAAATACTTGCTTCCTGGTACCTAGCACAAGTAGAAACATACACCAGACATTTTCTGAAACATGCTATGTTTTAAAAACACTCAAACGTGCTTTTCTTTTTTTTTATTTTTTTTCTTTTTTGTAGCCAGTTCAGGCTAGTGACTTTCCAAAACTAGGAGGTGTTCTGGGGAACACAGCAATAAATGTTGATATGGCTTCCACGGGTTCTTGTTACGGACATATTCTGCCCTGAGTTGGGGCAACTTTCATCTGTGAACAGGGATGCAGATGAAAAGCAGTCACTGATTTAGTTCCCCGCAGGGCAGTAGGTAAGGGCCGGGATAATGCAGGCTGGCTATAGCAGAGAAGTTTTCTTTAAACATTTTGCAGCAGATGAGTGCTTGGTTCTGGTTCCAGGTGAGGGGAGGACTGTCCTTCAGCCGAAGGGGTTGTGTCCCAGCAATGGGTGTGGTCCTGGGTCTCCTGCGCCATTGTGGTATCCCAGGACTGCTTTTGTGTGCTGAATGAAGAAGCTTTGGTTAATCTGGTTCCTTGGCATTGTAGTTGATTCTTGATTAACTCTGAGTAATTTTAATTGGATTGTGGATTTACCTTGTCACCTCTTGGCTTGGTGGAGGGTCAGCTGGGGCTAGCAGGGCTTGATGTGCTAGGGGTTGTCTTTGGCTTGGTTTTCCCAGGTGCTAAGTCTGTGGTGGTAACCCCAGTCCTGGATCTGGTTCCTTGCTGCTCTGTCCCGCTCCCCCTGCCCTGTCTTTTGGCAGTGTGTAGCTAAAGTGCTGGGGTACAAAAGATTGTGCTGAAAGGCAAAGTGTGTCTTGCATGGGTGGTGAGTGCCAGCTTTGTGCTTGCAACTAATGAGAAGGGTCTTCTGAGATAATGGCTGAAGAGCAGCGGTCAGCTGTGATCTAATACCATTGAGGTGCAATTCTGCTTCCTTCAACCTTTGCAATTGCTCCGGGCTCCCATGGTGAGTAGCTGGTGCTCGTCATCTTTGTTGGTGCTGATATCTTGTCACCAGCTGATGCTGGTGGATTGGTGTTGTATTTTGTCATTGGAGCTGAGTTGCTGGGTTAGGCCACATGAGACCTGACCTACAAAGACCATGTAAAAGGCTGTGCTTGTAGCCTGGAAATACAAGCGGTGTGATTTCTTGCTGCACTGTTTGGATGCAGGCATAATGTACTCTAGGAGACAGTTATTTTCATGTGTTCTTATGCAAAGCCTTAGGCATAAGCTTTTTCCTTTACGGTTTAGACCTTGTCTTCCCTGACTCTTCTGAATCTGGCCTGGTTGTATGAAAATTTAGGATTTTCTCTGGTGCCATCAAGTGGCAAAATACAGTATTGTTGCTTGGTTGAGATGATTCTCAGGAGGAGTGGAGGCTGTGATTAGGCTACAAGTGACTTTGCTCAAGGGTGCAGTGAGATTACTTGGGATATGCCTTGTGTGGGAAAGGTAGAACATGTGGATGTCAGGAATAATTTTACCGTGACAACGAGAGAGGCTATGGAGATCTAATGTGCTTCCTTCTATTTCCTTCTCATTCCTGGCCTTCTGATTAATCTCAGGCACTACCTTATTCAAGCAATTGTATTCACATGGCTTACATCATTTGCTCCTAAGCAGCCTCTGAACATTTAATTTAAATATTACATTAAGCTTTGAAGAGCCAGTTGGATATGTTGGTGAGCAGTGAGTAAGAAGAGTGAGTAGAGGGTGCTTAGTAGCACTGACTGAACCCAGCATTTCTTTGACAGCTGAGGATGCTGAGGATGAAGGACATGACCAAGTATACCATATTGCACCCTACAAAGGACATCCCAGGTTCTGTACCTTTTATATAAGGTACCTTTACCTTTATATATAAAAGCACTGCTGGAAACAGAGACCATGCTGTGTGTTGCACTTCTGTTGCTAAAACCTGCATCATGTATTGTTGTGCTGTGGGCAAGGGAGGAATGAAGACAGGATTTGCATGGTATACTTGCCACTAGGTAAATTTGGGGTTGCTGTTTGTAATAAAGAAAACCCATGATGTTTTGTAATCCTGGTTTTCTAATTTGAATCTCTGGGCTTGTTGCAAAGCATAGTTTTTGGTTGTTGAGAGGGTTGTCAGCCAAATATATGGTTTCAGTGAGGCTTTCTAGTTGATCCTTCCGCTATTTCTTATTGCTCTAATGAGCTGAAACGGATGCACAGATGTTCTGTTGCTGCAGGTTACAACTTAATAAGTGGAAGTGATATTTCAGGCCTTGATGGTATTTTACAAATTGCTGGAGTGAAACCTGATAGTGTGAAAGATGTGTTGCATGTGCCCAACTTTCCCCTGGCAGTGTGACATGGATGTTTGGGTCAGACTTGTGCTGGGGACAGTCCCAGTGCACCTGTACATCACACTGTGCAGTGCAGACCTCCAGCCTGGCTGATGGATAAGCGTTGCTGGAAAACAAATAACTCCTAGGTACAAATACCAGACTTTGTATGCCAAATCCAGAGGATGGTAGTTTTCCAGGAGAGGGTCGGCAAAAAGTTAATACTCTGAAAAATCCTTTTTTCTTAGGCCTGAATTGTGAAAGTGGCTGAGCTGTTTTGGTAGATGTAAAATGAGAAACTTCGAATGGGGAAAGAGAACCCCATGGAAGCAGATACTCAATGTATAAGGCTTCAGCCCCCCAAAATACTATTTATGTATAATGCAAAACCAGGTAAGAGTACAAAGTTTGTCCAGAAGTCTCCCAGAGAGAATGGCAGCAGGAGGTGCTTCAAGAGAGTGTAACTCTGTCCTGTTCTGTGTTATTCATATATATGCTCTCCTGCTTCAAATACTTATGAGATTCAGGATCTTCCTGAGCTGGAGCTATTCCATTTGAGTTAGTGTTTACTATCCACAGATCATAAGCAAAGAGCTGTTCAACACCGAACCCTTACTGAAGGGATGCTCAGCAGCTGTAGGACAGGCAGGACTGTTAGTCTGGTTAGTTGTGCAGTCCTTGTGAATAAGGATTTACCTTATGTTTGCAGTGAGTTTTTTGGCTGACAAGGGGGACTCTGTGTATAGATTACTTGGAAGCCGTAGTCCCCAAAATGGTGATGGAAAAGCCAAGTAATGACTCCCTGGTGCTTTAGTCCCACTTGGCAGTCTGAGTTCCCTTCCTCCCATGCAGAGAGAGAGGTTTAAAGGTATGAATGTCAGCACTTGACCTCATCCAGTGGTTTCAGAATAACCTAATTAGCCATAATCCGCTTACTGCTTGAACTGTACACCAGTGTTGTGGTCCTGTGATGGATCAGGTTTGATGTTCACCTTGCCTACAAGTTTGCCTCTGCTAAAGCTGTCTCTGTGCCTCTATCTGTGACAGCAGTTGTGGACATGCTGGCTTGGGCAGGTTGGCAGGTTTGGAGCAATATGGTCCTCTCTGGACTGGGATGGAGAAGTGCAGAGTATGTACAAAGAGGCATGGTCCTTTGACTGTTTATCACACTGTCTGAGGATGATTATTTAAGACTCCGTCAATTGCTAATTAGGATTTTTGGACAAGTGACATTTTCCCTGATGTAGAAATGCCTGCTTTCTGCCAGAGCACTCCTTGTTTTTTGAGCACAGAAAGCGTCTGAAAGACAGCATGCCTTAGATGTCTTCAGTTTCCAGGTAAAACCCATTACTGTTTTGCCTTATGTCCCTTGAGGCTGGA